>JBBBDQ010001016.1:1950000-2150000 GCA_037127315.1 Ascarosepion bandense | reverse complement strand
ACCCGGTTGGGAGTTGAATGACAATGCTCTCAGATTCCTTAATCCAGGTTGTTAATTCTCTATGCATCATAGAATTTAAAAAAAAAAAAAAAATATCCAACTAGCCCTTTGGTACTGTAAATAAACATTCCCTGTCTTGCCCCAATTTTTATTTTGAAATCTCCAGCTGATTTTAGAAGTTTACTACGTCAACTGTCACGTACACTACCACATAATCACTTGAGATGGTTGACATTTCGGCTGTTATGTTCCGACCTTCTTCAGGTGCTAGGAATTTTGAACCAAACCCTTTATTACGATCATTGGGGTATATCAAATAGAATAAGAACAATATACCTCAGTGATGGTAATAAAGGGTCTGGTTTGAACTTCCTAGCATCTGAAGAAGGCCATAGTGTACAACAGCCGATACTTTGTAAACATGGCAATAAAGATTTGGACAATAGTCTGAACAATGTAAATAGTGTATTACATTGCTGTTAAGCAATGGTTTGCACATTCATCTCAGACCAAAAATGCAGACAAATTAAAAAATTTTTATTTGACAATTCTACATTATATGGTCTCGTATCCTCGTCTTTGTTATATATTTTAACCATTGTAGCCACACATATTCAGGCATCCGTCAGATTGCATAATCATCAGAATATGTCAAGCATGACCCTTTCTTTTAATTTACGGGAGTAGATTGTTCTGGTTTGTAGGCTGAACAAAGGGTCTTCAAAATTATCTGAAGATGGGTCAACAGACCTGAAGAAGGGCAAAGGGTATAGTGGCTGAAATATGATGGCAAAAACAGGATTTCAGTCTGACTATATGACTCTTCATTTCAGAAATTGAAATATAAGCTCCACATTGGTCTTAGTTGCGTGTTGAATACGGCCACACCTCACTTAATTGACATTCCTGTTTGACAATACTTTCTCCTCCTCGGATTTAAAAGTAGCTATAAAATCTCATTTTGTTAATTTATTATATTCAGTTAGTGCACTTTGCACCATCACTGTGGTCACCACTCCCCTCCGTCTCACAATTGCGATTCATGGTGACATTGGAAGCAGAATAGTGCAATGTCTTGCTGGTTCCTCTGTTCACTTGGGGGGGATGTTGTGGTTACCTCATCCATCCTCTCAAAGGTGGATTTCTTTCTGAACAATTTTTTTGCCTAAAAAGGCTGGACCTACTAGGCAGCAGGTGGTTTGAATTCGGCTGTCCTAAACTGGTTTCCACCCAAGGCTCTAGGACCATCAATTCTATTTTACCCATAGTTGGGGGGAGGTGGAAGAAGCAAAGAGAATTTCAGATTTACTTTTAGACTGGTTTCTATCTAAGGCTATAAGACCCAGTTTGTTTTGCTACTTCACCCATAGCTAGGAGTCGAAGGAGCAAACACCACTCAAAGCAAGAACCTACAAAACAGGTGCTTGTTCATTTCCTAGACTGGTTGCAATCAAAGGATATAAGACCGTTTGTCTCCCACATAGGTGGGGAGAGAAAAAAAATTAATTCATAACTTTCCCAAGGGTATTAGTACGTCAATGAACGTAATGAACAAGACTGGAATTTGAACTTGGCTTTCAGGTTCCTTAATCCAGGTTTCTAATCGTTAATCTTCTGTGCATCATAGAATTAAAAAAAAAAATTATCCAACTAGCCCTTTGGTACTGTAAATAAGCATTCCCTGCCTTGCCTCAATTTTTATTTAGAAATCTCCAGCTGATTTTAGAAGCTTACTGCGTCAACTGTCATGTACACTACCACATAGTCACTTAGAAATGTTACAAATAATTCAAGTGGCGATAAGACTATCTGAAGCTGGTTAGTACAAATGCCATCAGTTGCTTGGTATCACTGAAATAGTAGTGGTGTACAAATTCTCATTTAGTGATGAGGTCATTAACTGTTGGCTCATAGACATCTGAAGGGACTCAAAGCATTCAAACTTTGGGGGGGGGGGCAAAAATCACTATATTGTAAAAAAATTTTTAACTTCAATTTTTAGATTAAGTTTGATTTGATTTTTTTTTTTTTTTTTTTTTTTTTTTTTTTTAATCATATCACCCCGAGCAAGGTGGTAATGCCACTGATGTGCAGGGGGCTATGTAAGAGTGAAAAAGATTAGAAGAGAGAAAGCTGGAAACCACATCCTAAACAGGGAACAAGGGATGAGCCTCTACACCTGTTCAATAGACGTGGGTGGAGTGTGAACTGGGCGATAGTTAAAAAAAAAAAAAAAAAATGTATTTATCAATCCCACAAATAATTTGACTGTAATTATTTTATTTTATTTTCCTTTTTAACCAGAATGACCATTTCAGTGTTCTTCCAATGGAATATATGAACTCTCTGAAAGTTAATTATCTTATTGCTATGAAAAGATACAATAGTGTATGGTTACTTCAATTTTTTTTTTTTTTTTTTTTTTTATATCTCCCCCTTTTGCTGATTATTTAAAACCAGAAAATAACTTTAGAATTTGTAAGAATTGTTTTCTTTTGTGTGATTATGATTTAGACACAGGTCTTACTATTTAACATAGAAGTGGATTCATGCCTTTCCTAGAATATAACAAACCAGATTAAATTTCCAATACCAAGCCATTCTCCATTACACCATCTTCCTAAATGGTCACCCATCTACGTACTAACCAAGCTCAATGATGCTCAACATATGTCCGTAAGTATAAAGTTCAAGTTACAAAATGCTATATTGCAGTCTGCATTTTTGCCTATGTACATGTCTCTTTTGAGACATGATTGCCCAAGTGTGTTTCACGTATAGCACTTAACGGACTGACCTTTTGTTGGTGGGTATTTGTGAAGGGCTGTACAGAATGTTGGACATAATTTTACCAGGCTGAGTTGCTAGTGGGAAGGTTCAACCTCTATTCTCACTCGGATATCAACCTGTGTGGAGTAATTGGTAGAAATCACATTTCTCTTCAACAAACAGAATTACAATAAAAGAAACGAACAGGGCAAAAGTATTAAAACAAGCCTAAGATGAGACAGTGGCTTCTTCCTATTGGCTGGGAAGAAATCCCAGCATGCAGTTCCAGGTTTTGTCTATAAATTTGGGATGATGTGGGGGCGGGGAGATGATTTTGCAGGTTATCATTACAGATTCTAACCAACACCCATCCCAATTGAATGGATTAGCACATTTCTCTTCCTTACCCCACCATTCTCCAACCTTAAATGTGCCAGGGACAATGGCTTGAAATTGGAGGGCTAAGTTCCAATTCTGGTCAGGTTTGTTATTCATTTTATGCGTAAATATTCTTGGGAAAGGCATGAATCCACTTCTGTGTTAAGTAGTAGGACTTGTATCAGTAAATCATAATCACAAAAAAAAAAAAAACCTTACAATCTAAATTTCAATAAATATTTCCGGGTCAATATAATAATCGGTACTTTCAGAGTGGGTATATATATATATATATATATATATATATATATATACATATACATATACATGTTCTAAAAATATAATTTATAATAAATATTCACAGCTCTATATATTATATATCGAGCACTGTCCAAAATTAATATTTTGGACGTTGTAAAAAAAGAAAAAGTTCTCTTCACTTGGGGGAGGGGAGATAGATATATATATATATATATATATATATATATATATATATATATAATTCCCAATGTTTTAACGTTCTCCAGAAATTAAGACTTTCTTCGGACTGCTGTACTCATCTTTGTTGCCATGTTTATGATGTTCCGGCCTTCTTCGCATGTGAGGAATTTTGAACCGAATGCTTTATCACTTAGGTACATGATTCTTATTCCTCAAATGTTGGTTCCAGTGACTTGACCAAAAGAGTTGCTGGTTCAATACCAGGCTACAGCAGTGATGAACACTGTGCTACTGTGAATACCATCGTACATAGAATGAGAAGGATATACCCCAGTGATTGAAATAAAGGGTTTGGTTAAAAAGTTTCTAGCATTTGAAGAAGGCCAGAGCATACAAGGGCCGAAACATTGTAAATATGGCAATAAAGATGACAATAGTCCAAATAAGTGTAAATACTGCTTCATCTTAAAAGATATAGTATATATATATATTTTTTTTTTTTTCCCTCATCCTTTTTATTTTAGTTTTTGCTTCGGGTTTGGCTCTAAGTAGGCATAATTGTAGTTCTTAGTCTCAGCCATGATACCATTTATTTAGAGGACTTATTTAGCCTTCAAAATTCAGTTTACGACGGAATAAACTTAATTTTCTGTTGAAGATCATTCTTTTCGCAACAGTTGTTGACAGTCAAGTCTTATTGTTTCTGGTACAGTTCTTTGGGATTCAATCCACAAGGTTTCAAAGAATGATGGCCTCTTTTAAGACCTAAAAGTCTCATTCGCTTAAAGCTGTTTTTAACATTGATCTGAGAAAGTGGTTTAGATATTTGTACTTATTGTATCCTTGTCAGACTCTTTAAAACTTTCAGCTCTCCCTAATTCTATGACAAGATGATGACCAGAGGGTACTTGGTCGAAACATTGTGTCTATGATAACATCAAAGATGAGAACAAAAGTTTGAAATAATTCCTAGATTATTGAAAATTACTCATCTCAGAAATAAATACTAATTATAAGAGGCATTAACACACTTGCATAATCAAGTTGTCAAAATCCAGCTGATACTGAATATAAAAGGCTCCAAAGATACACCACTAAATTCCTTCGGGATGGTTGTGTAGTGGATGTAGTTGTTAGTTATATATGTGTTAGTATCATCTAGTGCGTTCGATCATTAGACCTGGTAGTGACAAACCAAATCCGACAATTGATTTCACAGGATATTTCGCAATAATCAACAAGATAATCCACATCAGCCAATCTAGGGACACCTGATGATGACCAGAGGGTACGAGGTTGAAACACCTATATCAACCAAGATTGAGAAGGATTTTGCTTAAAGCTTGATCAGCAAAGATTCTTCTTGGGAGAGTCAGCTAAAATCCTGCTGGAGAGGGTATATCTTTCTTTAATAAGAATTCTCAAATATTCAGGCTAGTAGATAATAAATAAATAAATAAATATATTGTTTAATAAATGAATGTAGTGTCTACTCAAATACAAGTAGGTACTAGAACTAATGTTTGCAGTGGTAGAATCTTTTGGATTAATAAAAAAAAAAAAATCCATTACTTCATAAATGGATAGGTAAACAACTTGTAAGACAGCATTATCTCGATAATGGTAGCAAAAAAAAAATATATATATATATATATATATATATATGGTAGACTTTGAAAAAACAGTAGCTACTCTAGCATCCACACATTCATTCAGTAATTAATTAGAACACTCTCACTACTGGTGTATGAATACATGGTATATCACATGCTAAAAGTCTGCCTCCTTCTACCGAGTGACCATAGCTCAGAGGTAGAATCCCTGCCCGACGACAATTCGGTCGGGTTTCAATCCTGGGTAAAAAGCAATCGGATGCCTAACCGTACTGATGAACTGTGATTCAGAGGAAACAGATCTGTATGCGGATGACTATATATATATATATATATATATATATATATTGTGTGGGGGTGGGGAATAAAGGGGAATTAAATATATAAAAGTATTTGTCTATACATTTGAGATGACGTATTTATATCGCTAACAGTTTAACCCAGTTTCACTCAGGTAGTTTAAGGAATAATAAGAATAAAAAGCATATGATGAATTTACATAGCAAATACTTACACAACGTCCACCCTCATGACTTTTATAGATATAATAATATAGAATGTTTCTATTGGATTAGAGGGGGAGGGGCAACATATATAGATAATATAAAGTGGGGTGATCGATTCTATATTATAATCAATACATAAATTGATCCCTGACTTTGTGGGGTGATATATATTTTTCTAACCCTAATATTGGCTTTCTGAAAAATTTGAAGGTGTCGTTAGCGTTCTAAAATTTTGATCTACATCTAAGCGCAACTCCCATTGAGCTTGACAGCAAAATGCAGACGCTAAGTCCTATCTATCTATCTATCTATCTATCTATCTAACAAATACTTACACAACGTCCCCCCTCGTCACTTTTATTGATATAGATTTGGACTCTTGTATTCATCTTTATTGTCATACTAGCAGTATAGCCCGGCGTTGCTCGGGTGTAATGAAAGCTTTAAAATTAATACATGGTCCTGGAGCTCAGACTCTTTGGACGTTGGCACGAAAGACTAAAAAGCAATAGTTGTTTCCAGTTAAAGTGAAACCGTAGACTGAAAGAAAAATGAATTGATGTAAGTCAAATTTTGATTTTCTGGTATCGATATCAAATAAGTCTTTTTCGTTGTAAACTGAATTTTGAAGGCTAAATAAGTCCTCTGAGTAAATGGTATCATGGCTGAGACTAAGAACTACAATTATACCTATTTAGAGCCACACCCGAAGCAAAAACTAAAATAAAAGGGCTGAAAAATATAGACATACAGGCAGATAAACAGACACACACGCACAAACATCTTGCTTTTTATATATATATATATATTATCAATTTTCTGCACTATTGTAAGAACCGCAACCTTGAAACTTCTGAATATCGTTTCTTATGTCTTTGTCTATGAGTGTATCAAATTTGATTAAAATCAGATCACTCCTTCTATAACTCGATTTTTTTCAATATTTATCAGGGGTACCTTGACACAAAATCTAGCTAAGAACACTTGCAGATGCTTATAGTACAACTGTGTAAATTTTCAAGAAAATCAGTTCAACCGTTTTGAAGTCTATAGGTAACTGATACACACAAAGTCCCACTTGTTAATAAGTTTAGACGACT
The DNA here is from genome assembly GCA_037127315.1 of Ascarosepion bandense. Taxonomy (NCBI): domain Eukaryota; kingdom Metazoa; phylum Mollusca; class Cephalopoda; order Sepiida; family Sepiidae; genus Ascarosepion; species Ascarosepion bandense. Next base: position 2,143,193 of record JBBBDQ010001016.1, on the reverse strand, counting down.
GCAAAGAAGCTGATGACAGTTACTCAGGTGGGTACCCCCCCCCCCCCCCCCATAGAATACTCTATACTACAGACTTTGTTAAACAAGACCTCCCAACAAACAATATCATAAAAATGTCCTCAGAATTTGTATTGAATGCTACTATATGTCGATGGTAGTTTGAAAATCGCACTAAACATTTACTAGTTTGTAAGATAAACTAGGGAAACCAATTTCTGAGTCTTGAGGAAGTATATGTATGCCAACAGCAGACACATAAATTTTGTCAACATGTAAAACTATGTAATTGAAGTGGAAAATTTTTAAAGTAAATTCAGTTACTGACGCCTTAAAGCAATGGTTCACAACCTCTTTTTTTTTTTTTTCTAACCATAGATGACTTTTACTCCTAATGTTTTTTTATTCTTACTAATAAATAAGTGGTTAGGAATTGTATTATAGAAATAGTAAATATATATATATATGCTTTATTTTGAAGTAAAACTCATTTAATGAAAATAAACTTTTGTTTAACTAAATTTTATCAAGCATTTACGTACACTTGTAAAATAACTCATAATAAACTATCTTAAAAATATGTGACTAAATAAAAGAAATGCAGATTTATTTAATGAGATCCACATGAACCTCCAAGAATTTAAATGCAATGTCAATACTCCTCTATTAACCACTGGACTCTAGCTCTCTCCCCACCCCGTATATCCTTTCCTTTCTCTCCACCTATGTAACTGTCATCACACCTGCATTCTCATCTTTCTATTGCTCCTTTCTAACTGGTTCATATTCCTCTTCACTCTCTTCTAATTAATCTTTTTACACTTATGTAGGCCCCCCCCACACACACACACACACAATAGTGGCATTTCCACCTTGCTCGGGGTGAAATGATTAAAAAAAAATATCAAGTCTATTACTATATAAATATTTTATTTTACTCGGGTTTAAAATTAATAGTTCATTATTAATATATTATATAATAAATTATTGTTATATAATTTAGTCGGAGATCACTCCTTTTCCACAATGTCAAGTCTATTACTATATAAATATTTTATTAGGGTTTAAAATTAATAGTTCATTATTAATATATTATGTAATAAATTGATGTTATATAATTTTCCTTTATATATATATATATATATATATATATGCTGTTAACTATAAGAGACAATGAATGTCTGTTTAATCATGAGCCATTCTAAACATCGTATTTTGGCTTTAATTTCAGGTGAAAATAAAGACAAAAATTTTCCAACATTTGGATATATTTTTATTAAGTTGGTTCTAATTTATTTTCACCTGAAATATGATGTTTAGAACGGCTCATGATCAAACATAATAGACATTCATTGTCTCTTATATTTAACAGTATGTGTTTAGAAAATTATCTGCTGCCTCAAAATACTAAATCTATACATATATATATATGTCTTTAAATAAAATAGACGTCTTTATAATTATCCCAGCCCGAGGAACCTTTCGGCCAACACTCTTCAAGGGCTTACGTTGGCTTTATTACAAATGATTAATAAAAGACAAATGAAAACAAAGGATTACTTACAAAACTGGGGGAAAGATGGAATTCGGTTAAAAATAAACTTTAATCAGTAAATATTAAAACGTAAGAGTGAATAAAAAAGAAAAATTGTTACACTCACAAACCCTCCAGTAATTGTAAAGAGCAAATGAATCACTCTTTCTGCCTGCACAGGCTCGGCTGCTGGAGTTTAAAGCAAACAGCCTCCAAAATGCGCAGATGATGGGCCGATTGAGCACTGTGCAGAACAGTAAACTAATTGTCCTCATACAGAGAGGCACATGCCCAGCTGTTGTTCTTATAGGTCTTAGAGGGCTACCCGAACGTATATTTGTGGGGATGTGTTGTGCAACCCGCGTCTCCAACCTCAGATTGGTTTGTCCTATATAAACCGCATTGCAGCGGCATTTAAATCTATAAACAATGGAATTTTTACGAAAATAGGACAACCTATCTTTAGTAAAGGAAGGAAACACAGGTCTTGTCTGAAAAACAACACGTAACTGCACAGAAAAATACCCAGACGAAACACATGTCGAAATCTTATAAGTTACAGTTTGACATTTCCTACCAAGCCAAGGCAGTTTCAAATACTCCCACTTACGTTTTAATATTTACTGATTAAAGTTTATTTGTAAACAAATTCCATCTAGCTCTCAGCTTTGTAAATAATCCTTTGTTTTCATTTGTCCTTTATTAACCATTTGTAATAAAGCCAATGTAAGCCCTTGAAGAGTGTTGGCCGAAAGGTTCCTCGGGTTGGGATAATTATCATGACATCTATTTTATTTAAAGTTATTTATTTATTCTGTGGGTACAAATCTTTATATATATATATATATATATATATATATATATATATATATATATATATATAAATTCCAAGTGAAGAGGACTCAAGGTTTTTTTTATTTTGAGTGCTCTGGCATTTATTTTATTATAAACAGTGCTCAATATAATGAGTATTATAGAGCTTAATATATAATTATATAATTTTACATTGCGACATGTGCATAACCACACCAACATTGCCTGATGATGAGAATTAATCTCAAAACAGAAATTTCCATGTTGCAATGTAAAATTGACATAACCATATATATATATATATATATATATATATATATATATGTATGAAATCCTTCCTTTATATATCCTCATTTTTTATTGAACTTTTACAGTAAAAACATCGCTTGATCTCTATAGTATTTTAATTTGGTAAATAGAAATTCCAATTAACAACCATTCCAAAGTGAAATTGTTCTATGGACCTCTAAAATATTACTGCATACCCTTGTTTTCCTATTTTTTGTGTTATGTTACATGGACTCCAGGTTGAGAACCACTGCTTTAGCTCATTCTTAATTCTTATGGCAGCCATTGGTATTAAGTAGGAAAGCATCTAAATGATATTATTAAATTATTAAACTTTTATGTTGTTGCTTTCAAAGATAACCTAGTTTTAGTTTTCAATCAAGGCAAAAAGTAAAGTTTATATTTTAATTGAGGCAAAACAATTCTATTAATTCTACATATAAAGTAAAAACAATCAACACAAAATGAGAATTCCAATGACAAATCCTAGAGTCATTAAAACATCTTTAAACTGAAAACAAATCTTTGTAATCAAAAACTGCTTTAAATCGTTCTTAATTCTTATGGCAACCATTGGTATTAAGTAGGAAAACATCTAAATGAGATTTGAATTACTAAACTTTTATTGTCTTAGCTTTCAAAGATAACCAAACAGTTTTAATTTTCAAGGCAAAAAGTAAAGTTTATATTTTTATTGAGGCAAAACAATTCTATTAATTCGACATATAAAGTAAAAACAATCAACACAAAATGAGAATATGGCAATAAAAATGAGACCAACAGTCCGAACAATGTAAAATATTTTCTATCTAATTTTCCTTTTATATAAAATCCTTTTTTTTTTTTTATAAATCCCCAGTTTTTATTCAACTTATACAACAAACATCCGGTAGAGTGAAAGGGTCGCTAATTTACGTCACTTGATCTCGTTTTCTGCTAGTTTTAGTGTCGTTTTTTCTTTTCTAGTATTTTAATGACTGAGAAATACTGTAGAAATTCTAATTCTCTGTTGTAATAACTGTTCCAAGGTGAAATTACTCTATGAAATGCTAAAATATTACCGTGGACCCCACCATCCCAGTAATGTTACATGAATCCTAGTTGAGAACCACTGCATTATAGGCAGTAATTTTAAATAAATTTCACTATGCTCCACAGAGTTTCAAAATGTTGATATGTTAAAGTTTGTACTCAGAGCAAACTTACACTCATTAAATTGGTGACCACAAAATGATATCATTTTTTTCTCTGTTGTCTTCTATGTTGGTTGACAATATCCATAGAGGAACCACCCTTTTGCCCCAGCCACCCGGTCCATCCAATGTAGCATACATTCATCACTAAAAATTACTGTTGAGAAATCAGTTTTCATGTACACTACCAGCCATAATTATTCGGCCACCCCAGTTTAAAAAAAAAAGAAACTTGCACTCATTAATTGGTGACCACAAAATGATATTATCCCTCCATCTTTGATCTGGTTGTCCACTACTTCTTTGAGACACCATATCTTCAAGACACAGTTTAACAACACTTCTTTCTTTGCACTTCCCACCTGTGGAATTCCCTCCTGTTTACTTGCTTTCCCGAAAGCTACAATCTCCATGAATTTAAATGTAAAGTCAATAGTCATCTCCTATCTCACTAACCTGCATCTTCACTCTCATGCTCCCTTCTTCGTCCACTCCACTCTCATCAGTATTCTCATTCTTCTCTTATCCACTTCCTGACACCCCCAATAACCTGTCACTCTTTCTTATAATTTTCCTCCTATGTAACCCCCTTGCAAAACAGTGGCAGTAAAATTCCTTGCTTGGGGCAATATGATTATTAAAAAAAAAAATTCTATACTATTATAATGTGGGTATAAACTGGAGGATCAATTCTACATTACAATCAATATATAGGCTGATCCCTCACATTATGGCCATATTAATCCTTCTCTTACCCACTTATTGACACCCCCTATAACCTGTCACTCTTTCTTATAACTTTTCTCCTATGTAACCCCGTGCAAAACAGTGGCTGTAAAATGCCTTGCTTTGGGCAATATGATTATTAAAAAAAAAAAAATTAGGATTTGTTCTGGATGGTATGGACAAAATGAAGGCAAATTGGTTGCATTTTTATTTGCCATTTTATTATTATGTTAATACATAAAAATTAGTGACATCAGTCAGTCAGTTAAGTGCCATATGTTATGCACGCTTTGGGCAATCATGTCTCGAAAGAGACATGACTGACTGGGCAGAAGATTTTCTATCCTGCTCTTTAAACTGTAGCTGAAGAGAGAAGAGACGGATTATATTAATAAGTAGCAATTAGTGGGGGATCAGTTTATTACTTAATAACAATAGAAAACTGATCCCCCACTTTTTGCCCAGTAGAAGCTTTGCTTATGTTTCCAACTATTATCTTCATTCAGTCAGTTAAGTGCCATACATGATACACACTTTGAGCGATCATGTCTCTAAAGAGACATGACTGACTGGGCAGAAAAATTATCCCGCAGTAGTTTGCCATTGCTTTCTGCGGTAGACTGGTTGACAGCCAAGGCTATAGAACCCAATCTGTCCTGTTATTCTATTTTCATTTACAATTATCTTCATGGCAATAAATACTAAAAATAGTATGAAATATATCATTTTTTTTTTAAACACTGGGGTGACCTAATAATTATGGCCGGTAGTGTACATCTTCACTTAAATTACATGCTTATCTTTGTGCTATTTGCTTAAAACTAGTATTTTGTTTCCATGTCTGTAACTGATTTTCTGAATATTATTTTTTTCTCTTTGTTTATACTAGTGACATCAGCTTTCTTGGCAAGTTGGGCAATAATTAGCTTTTCATGATTTGCAGAAGCATTGTCTTGAATGAATATACCTTTGAGTTTAAAGTTCGTGGTTGTAACCTGGACTACTGAAAAAGACATCTTATCTAAGTATGACTCAACCACCCTTGGTCTCATAGTATGTTGCGTGTGTTAACTAGCCGTAAGTTAGTCTGCAGCTGTTCGCTTTTGTTCTGCCCCCAGTTGATTGAAGATGTCAAATGATCAGTCGAGAATCGTTCACCTACTCTGCCACGTTGTGGTTTCTGATCTCAGAGGACCTGTAGAAAAAGGAGTGGTTGTTTTCATGCTGTATTCCTTGACTACTGCAAATCAAGTAGCAGTTATGTGGATAATGCAGAAAAGAGAAAAGAACAAAAACATAACAAGACAGGAGTGAAGGCCGGTCTTTATGGACTAATGATTATATTGTAATTTTTTGTACAGTGAGAGAGTTAAAAAAAAAGAATTAAAAGAAAATACAATTTTTTCAGAGTTCACAAATTACTGCTGCTACTATGTTTGCTGCTGTTGTTAGAAGTAATAGTCTTTTGGCTCCCCTCCGTGGTGGGAGGGATTGTTCCGCATCTTCACTCCGCGCATTCAAAGCAGGTCTCTCATCTCGTCTCTCCGACGTATTTGTGACGATCTTGTTTTGATTTTCAAATCCATTGTCTTTTTGTTGAAACCATTTCAATATGGCGTTGGGTGATAAGTGATCGGAATGTTTTTCCATTAAAAATTTAACAACTTCATATATCTGGCTTAAATCACTTGCTTGCGGTTTCGAGCTGATATCTGCAATCTGCAAGTTTGGAGACACGATTTTGTTGACTTTATACATTCACCTGTCCGCGTCAATTACAATTCCAACCTTACTTGGGTAGTCAAAATTGTGGTCAGTCTTGTTACAGTGGGCAACCAACACATTTGATGTATTATTTAGTAAAATGTTTCTTTTCTGTTCATATAATCTTTTATTTAGATTATTTGAGGTTTCTCCTGTGTATTTTTTGTGACAATTTTCACAGGTGATGGAGTAAACTTCTCTTTTAGGTTTTAGCTTATTCTTTTGTTTAGTATTGACTAAGTTTTTTATTGTTTTGGGTGTAGTAGTAACAATTTTTGTGTGAAGCTAAGATAGGTTCTTTTTATTTTAGTTGTTTAGTTTTTGTTGGTAGAATATATTTGACTAGCAGTATAGTAATGAAAGCTTTAAAACTAATCCACGGTCCTGGAGCTCAGACTCTTTGGACGTTGGCACGAAAGACTAAAAAGCAATAGTTGTTTCCAGTTAAAGCGAAACCGTAGACTGAAAGAAAAATGAATGGATGTAAGTCAAATTTTCATTTCCTGGTATCGATATCAAATAAGTTTTTTTTCATCGTAAACTGAATTTTGAAGGCTAAATAAGTTCTCTGAGCAAATGGTATCATGGCTGAGACTAAGAACTACAATTATACCTACTTAGAGCCAAACCCAAAGCAAAAACTAAAATAAAAGGGCTGAAAAATATACAGACATACAGGCAGATAAACAGACACACACAAACGTCTTGCCTTTTATATATATATATTATTGATTTTCTGCACTATTGTAAGAACTGCAGCCTTAAGACTTCTGAATATCATTTCTTATGTCTTTGTCTATGAGTGTATCGAATTTGATTAAAATCGAACCACTCCTTCGATAAACCGATTTTTTTCGATTATCGATTTTCGATATTTATCGGGGGTACCTTGACACAAAACCTAGCTAAGAACACTCGCAGACGCTTATAGTACAACTGTGTAAATTTTCAAGAAAATCAGTTCCGCTGTTTTGGAGTCTATAGGTAACGGACACACACAGACAAAATTTAATTTATAAATAATTTTATATTAGACAGATATACATGGTAGTCCAAAAGTCGGTGGAACAGCCACAAGCAATAAGTATCTCAAAATTCTAATGAATCAAACTGTTTCACAGTTGAAACAACAGCCTAATTCACATTACCTTTATTTCCAACAAGATAGAGCTGCTCCACATTATTCGAGAGCAGTGAATGTGTATCTAAATAAAACATTTCCTGAGAAATTGATTGGCCAAAGAGGGCCAATTGATTGGTCAGCACGTTCATCTAACTTGACCCCAATGAGTTCTTTCTTTTAGGGAGTACTCAAGGACAATGTTTCTGGTCAGAATTCAAGAAGTGTTGGTAATTTGAAAAATTTTATAGAAGATGCATTTCAAGAAATTTATACACAAAGAGACTTGTGCAAAAATGTTTGTCAAAATGTGAGGGGTAGACTCCAAAACTGTAAATTGTGATGGACAACGGTTTGAGCATCTGTGTTCATACCATTTAAGCCCTTTTTGTATTATCGTACCCAATAAAATTTAATTGTCAATGAATATTTTCGTGGCTTCTGCTCTGACGAACTTAAGTTACTTGTGCCCTCGCCACAAGAATTTATTCATGCAACAGGAATGGCAACAAGGTCCCACCCATTTACAATTAGATCAACCAAATGCAGCTGACAATTCTACTCCAGCAGCTTCTTTTCTCGCACTTCCCGCCTGTAAAACTTCCTTTCGTATACTTGAATTCCTGCTGGCTACAACCTTCAGGAATTTAAATGCAATGTCAATTCCCATCTCTTATCCACTTGACTCCAGTCCTTTCTACATCCCCCCATACATCTTGTTCTTTTCCTTTCTCTCTACCTTTGCAACTGTCATCACACCTGTGTACCCATCCTTCTCTTTCCCTTTCTCTGAATTTAAATGCAATGTCAATACCCACCTCTTATCCATTTGACTCCAGTTCTTTCTACACCAGCCCGTATATATTGTTCTTTTCCATTCTCTCTACCTTGGCAACTGTCATCACACCTGTGTTCCCATCCTTCTCTTGCCCTTTTTCTGACACCCCCTGTAACTGGTTCATCTTTCTCTTCACTATCCTACTGACTAAACTTTTACTCTTATGTAGCCCCCTGCACACCAGTGGTGATACCGCCTTGCTTGGGGTAAAATGATTAAAAAAAAAAATAATAGATGTATTAGTAAGTAAACGAAACTTGGTTATAAACAACCGACAATTTCAAATGAATTGTTTAAACATTATTTTTTATTGATACTCGTATTTAAGTAGATATTCTGCATTTTTAATTAAACAGTATTATATATTTATATATCGACCGGCCTGATTTTTCATGATAAATTTTTATTACGAAAATGTGTGCCATTCGGCAGGATTCGAACCTGCAACCCCTATTTACATAGGGGAAGCTACCATTTGATCTGGTGACGTCTTAGACGTCTCGACCACGAATAACCTCCAGCCTAAACAATGTTTTTATCAAGCCTATATAACAACTGGAGGCTATTCGTAGTCAAGCGATCTAAGATGTTACCAGATCAAATGGTAGCTTCCCCTATGTAAATAGGGGTCGCAGGTTCGAATCCTGTTGAATGGCACACATTTTTGTAATAAAAATTTATCGTAAATAATCAGGCCGGTAGATATATAAATATATAATACTATTTAATTAAAAAAACAGAATATCTACTTAAATACGAGTATTGATAAAAAATAATGTTCAAACAATTCATTTCATAATTGTATATGTAATCTCAAATGTTATTTACTGTCTACCTACTTATAGACCACCTGTATATAAAATTAACACAAATTTTTATGTTCTGAACTGCAAGACAATTTTTATTTTAAATTTTAATGAAAAAGATATTCCAGTTGGGTCATTTGCATTTTTAGCATGTTTTTTCTTTTTCCCACTTTCTAGTTTTGTAATTTTTGTCCATCAATTTTTTTTTTTTTTTTTTTTCAGGTAAAGACATTTGCCAAAAATACTTAATAGATTTTGAGGAACGTGAGCGTGCCCTTATCAATGGATACAATGCCGAAATTACCAAATACAAGACCCAGGTTAGCCAACTTCGGCTCCAATTAGCTCATACGAAATCCTCAGTATCTTCTCTCAGCCCAACAAAGGTCTCCACAGGGAAGGGAAAAGAAAATCTGTTGAACCAGGCCCAAGTAAAACAATATCTACTCCGGCAGGTCAAACGATTGCAAGATGAGCTGGATAAGAATTCACAGTCAGTGGCTGAAGTCCAGCAAGCTCTCGAACTGAAGAAAGCGACTGAAATTGACCTTGAGCAACGTCTTGCTTATGAGAGCGCAGGTCACCGTAAGGCCAAGGCGCTAATCTCTGAACTAAAAGCTAAGGTTAAACGTCTTGGGGAGAGATGTCGATCAGCATCATTTGAAGCCGAAAAGACTTTTGCAGCTCTAGAGTCCGAGTTGTCTTTAATTGAGAACCAAAATATCAGCATTAAGGAAGAATTCTCAGAACAAGATTCTTTTCAGTCAGCTCTCGAGAGTTCTTTTGACTTGACAAAGGTCGGGTCTGATAATAGAGTAACCAGTGATAAAGAGAATCAGTCAATCAGTGCAAAGGTCGCTGGAGATGCAGGTGGGGAGCAAGAAAAGCACAAGAAAAAGGCCCTTGGAGAGAATGGCTCAAGTTTCCGTCTTGATCCAAAGTGCTTAGAACAGAAGATTGTCAATAAAAATACTGAAATTGTTCGTCTCCAAGAGAGACTCTTGGTACAGTCCAAACTTGAACGAGACTTAAAAAATCTTGCCAGCAAAAATGAAGAACTGGTCAATCAGTTGAAAGATATGTCACAGTTGCAGGCACAGTTGAAAAAGAAGGCCTCGCTTGTCCGTGATCTCGAAGACAAGTTGAAGAATACAGAAGTCTTGGAGGTTGAGGTGGAAAGCCAGGCGCTTGTTATACAGCGCTTACAAGCTGCTGTTGATGAAAGAAGCCTGCTTTTGGCGAAATTGCAAAGCAGACCGACTAGCAATGGAAGTAGCCCTGTTTCCGATCGAAAACTAGAAGAGATGGAAATGGTGATGTCTGGTCTAAGAGAAATGGTTGACAAGAGCACAAAGGAATTGGCACAAAGAGATGAGAAGATACAAGAACTTACCACTGAAAAGAGTTCTGCTGAATCTCTGAAAAATGAGATTCAGTCATTGATTGCTGCCTCCGCTTCTTTAGAGAAAGAACTTCAAACCTTGAAGAACGAGAAAGAAACTTTTGAAGTCTTCAAGAAAACATTGGAAGATGAATTGGAAACATTGAAAAAGGAGAATGGAAGAATATCTGAATCAAAGAATTCCTTGGAAAAAGAGTTGGAAAAATCAAAAAAAGAGAATAAAGAAATTTGCAATTCGAAAAACTCTTTGGAGAAGAATTTAGAGAATCTGGAATTAGAAAATAAAACAATTAATGATTTGAAGAATTCTTTAGTCAAAGAGTTGGAGAACTTGAAATCAGAGCATGATACTATTTCTGATTTAAAGAAAAATTTGGAGAAAAATCTGGAAATTTCTAAAACAGAAGTCAAGACAATTCTGGATTTGAAAAGTTCTTTAACCAACGAACTAGAGGATTTGAAAACAGTGAATGAGCAGATTTCCTCGGAGAAAGATTCCTTGGAAAAAGATCTGAAAAATTGTGAAGAGGAGAAGGAGAAAATGTCTACCGTCAGGAATTCTTTAGAAAAAGAGATTCAGATGCTGAAAGAAGAGAACGGCACCATTCTGAAGGAGAAGGAATGTCTGCACTCGGAACTGCTGTCAGTTCAATCAGAACTTGAATCAAAATCTCTTGAAATTGTCTCTTTGAAGTCAGCTTTGATTTCAAAGGAATCTGCTGGAGAGAAGTCGAATGCAAAAGCCACGAACGAACTGAAGAACTCATTGGCATTGGCCAAAATGGCACAACGGGAACTTGAAGAAAATCTGGAAACTAAGAAGAAAGAGTTGAGAGCGAAAGATAGTGAGCTGACCAAAATGTCCGAGCTCCTGGAGCAAAAGAATCAAGAGAACAAAGATCTGGAATCAAAGATGTTCGTTTTGTGTCGAGACCAAGATAAGTTAAAGAGTCAAGAAAATGAACAGACTCAAGAATTGGAAGAGCAGAAAGAAACTACCAATAATTTACCGAGTGGAAATATGGTTGACGTTGGGAAAGAAAGAAATTCTTTGTTGTCAGAAGAGAAAATGGAGAATCTGGAAAAAGAGGTTAGCACATTGAAAAAGAGTTTAGAGGATAACCTACAAGTCCGGGAGAAACTGCTCATAGAGAATTCCAGTTTTGTGTCATTGCTGGCAGAAAAAGATCGCCTAATCGCTGAACTTACCAGAAAACAGGAAAAAGACGAGAATATATTGAAAGCTGTGACACAGGCGGCCAGCAGTGAAGAGAGGATGAGTGCAGTGGCTCAGTTAAGGGTTGATCCAGACGTTGAAAAACAATGTTCTGAAGAGCTGACCGTGAAGCTGGAAATGGTCACTGACAAAATGGACAAGCAAAAGAGTGAAGATGATCAGAAACTGACCGTTATGGAAATGAAGGCTGCTATAAATGTAGAATGCTCGCAGGTAAGTAAATTTCTTATTTATATTTTTTTACATATTTTCTTCTTTAATATTTGATAAGAATACAAGAATTCTGGGTAAATGTTCATTTTAAGTCCCTTCGCTTTTCCCCTTCAAATTGATCCAAAATAGCATTATCTCTGCGCAAATGTATATGCTGAACTCAAATCAAGTGTTAGTTAGTGAAGAAACTTAACTTTTTTTTTATCTAAATGTCCATAAAAAAAAATGAACTACATCTTGCACTTTTTCTCTCCCGTAACTGTCACGAAGTTATGTAATTAACTGCAGAATGACGTTCTACGTAGGCAGAAATTTTGTTTTGAATTTTGGTCAATTTTCTTCCTTTACTGAAACTTCCGGTGATGTTCTTCCACTAATGACCAAAATTCAAAACAAAATTTCTGCCTACGTAGAACGTCATTCTGCAGTTAATTACATGACTTCGTGAGGGTTACAGGAGAGAAAAAGTGTGAGATATAGTTCATTTTTTTATCGACATTTACATTAAAAAAAGTTAAGTTTCTTCAATAACTAATTGTTGATTTGAGTTCAGCATATCCATTTGCACAGAAATAATGCTATTTTGGATAAATTTGAAGAGGGGAAAAGCGAAGGGACTTAAAACGAACATTTACTGAATTCTGCAATGTTATTAGTCTTCATCTGGCATCTTGACTTCAGCCACTTTCCCCACCCACTTTGACGTGGCTTCCCTCTGCCTTTTCTATCGATATTTTCACGTTAATTGTTCAAATGCACTTTACTTTATATTACCTAGATTTTATGAATTTAAGATCATTTGAAATGGCTCGATGTAACCAGTTATTTTTCTTGTGCTTCTTGCTTTTGTAACTCACGTCAAACTTTTAAAAAAATTTCTTTTTACATTTTACATAGTTTACAGGGTCCTTGGCATGACGGTAAACTGCATCTGGCAGCAAGGCCTCTGATTAGGAGGTTGTGAAGAGCATGGAACCACCTCTTAACTGCTATTGTTCTCAGATCCCCCCTAACCCTGTCTGGCAGCACCTGTTAGGCAAATAGTTAACCCCCAAACTGGGGTCAGAACACTATGAAAGTATAAAAAATACACTTTTATAGAAAAATATATATAAAAATTAACTTTTTTAGAAAAGTATACATTTTGAAGAAAAAATATAACCAACAATACACTTTTGAAGAAAAAATTATTAAAATAACACATTTTTGATTGAAAAAAAAGTGCTTTTCAGCAAAACATTTTTGAAAACTAAACTAGAAGACATTTTAATTTTTCTAAAATAAAAAAAGAATAAAAACTAAAAATTTTCTTTGAAATCTGACTAAATCAACCTTCTCACTATAACTGAACATTAAAAAAAAACCCCACCTTTTTTACATTAAATAACCCACAGAGGTGTTGATATGCCATTAAACAAAACTCAGAAAACATATTTTACATTTATTTCTGATTGCTCAGACAAGCTTTCCTTTTTGGTATTGAGACTTAATGAATTTAAGTGCAGTACTTGATTGGCAGCAAGGTCTCATTATTTTACAGCTGAAAAGGCTACTTGTCACCATAAGTTCTATGGTAACAGTTTTTTCTCTCACACTTCTCACTTGTGGAACTCTTTTCTGGCTTCTTGCTTTTCCGTTGCTTTTGATCTTGGTACCTAAACTTTATGAATTTAAACACAATACTAGATTAGCAGAAATGTCTGATCATTTTACAGTCGAAAAGGCTAGATGTAACCATAAGTTTTATGCTAATCATTTTTCTCTTGCATTTCTCACTTGTAGAACTCTTTTCCGGCTTCTTACTTCCCATTCAACTTTGATCTTCAAAAATTTAAATGCAATGTCAATTGTTATCTTTTGTCTTCTTAATTCTTGTTCTCTCTCCTTAATTAAGTTTTATTCTCCTATTATTATAAGTCCTATGCTAACAGTTTTTTCTGTTGCTTGTGAAACTCTTTTCCAGCTTCTTGCTTCCCAGTCAAATTTGATCTTCAAAAATTTAAATGCAATGTCAATCGTTATCTTCTGTCTTCTTAATTCTTGTTCTTTTATTGTTCTCTCTCCTTATGATTTTTTCTCATATTATTATAAGTCCTATGCTAACAGTTTTTTCTCTCGCTTGTGAAACTCTTTTCCAGCTTCTTGCTTCCCAGTCAAATTTGATCTTCAAAAATTTAATTGCAACGTCAATCGTTATCTTCTGTTTTTTTAATTCTTGTTCTTTTACTGTTCGCTCTCTTTTTAATAAAGTTTTTTTTCATTTTCTTATATTCTTCCACATTCTAGTTTGAATTTCTGACTGTTGCCTTCACTTTTGCCATTAAGACTGGCATGAATATACATCTCTTTTTCCCTTGAGCTTTGCATTATACAGCAGAATAAATAAGGCTTCTCTAGCCATTGCTGGCAGCCAGTCTAGAACTAACAGTTTCTTCTTTCGTTTGTGGAACTCTCTTCCTGCTTAATTCCTGTTCTGTTATTGTTTTCTCCCCTTAATTAAATTTCTTTTTTCTCATATTCACTTAATCCTTATGTCTTAATGTTTTTCTTGTCTTGCTTGGGATAAAAGGATAAGAAAGAACAATCTTCATCATGCTATTACTGTATATCCCATTAAAATGGTTATGCTTATAGTAAGACTAGCAGTATAGCCTGCGTTGCTCGGATTTAATGAAAGCTTTAAAACTAATCCATGGTCCTGGAGCTCGGATTCTTTGGACGTCGGCACGAAAGACTAAAAAGCAATAGTTGTTCCCAGTTAAAGCGAAACTGTAGACTGAAAGAAAAATGAATGAATGTAAGTCAAATTTTGATTTCCTGGTATCGATATCAAATAAGTCTTTTTCTTTGTAAACTGAATTTTGAAGGCTAAATAAGTTCTCTGAGTAAATGGTATCATGGCTGAGACTAAGAACTACAATTATACCTACTTAGAGCCGAACCCGAAGCAAAAACTAAAATAAAAGGGCTGAAAAATATACAGACATACAGGCAGATAAACAGACACACACAAACATCTTGCCTTTTATATATATATATATATATATATATATATATATATATATATATTATTGATTTTCTGCACTATTGCAAGAACTGCAACATTGAAACTTCTGAATATCGTTTCTTCTGACTTTGTCTATTAGTATATTAAATTTGATTAAAATTGGACCACTCCTTCTATAATCCGATCTTTTTGATTATCGGTTTTCGATATTTATCGGGGATACCTCAACACAAAACAGATAAGAACACTCGCAGACGCTTATAGTACAACTGTGTAAATTTTCAAGAAAATCAGTTCAGCCGTTTTGGAGTCTATAGGTAACAGACACACACACACAAAGTTCCATTTATAAATACGTTTAGATTAGATTAGATGTTGATTGAATGATGTCCAGATAATGTAACAGCAGCTTGAAAAAGAGAGAAATTGAGGGTCAATTTGATTATATTTACTCTTGCTCAAATAGCCTTGGGGAAAGCAGAAATCCATCATTTCTCTCTCCTGTTTAATAAATTGCCAAACAAACATGGCTCTCTACTTTTAGTCTATCAATCAGGTCAGGAGAAAAAGAAAATTTGAATTAAAAGCCAGCTGAGCAACCTCATGCTCAAAGAAAGCATGCTTGCTATTGAAACCTCAGCAATAGCACCTGGCATGGGGAGGCTCTGGTTTCATAACCGACAAGCAGTCAACAAACTATGAAATGGCTTAAAATACCAACATTCATGTGAGATTTGAGAAAAAGTGTTCATGTTAGCTTTGTGGGTTAAAAAAACATTCACAAAAAATAAAGCTAACCAACTCTTGCTGGCTAATAGGGTTCAGTTTTGTTATTATTTAACTACTAAACTGATCCCCCACTTTATGTTGTCTAAAACGTCTAATCAACTCTTGCTGGCCAATAGGGTTCAGTTTTGTTATTATTTAACTACTAAACTGATCCCCCACTTTATGTTGTCTAAAATGTTTCTTACTGACCAATAGGATACAAACATTTAATATTTAAATAATTGACCACTAGAGCCAAATAATTATCATGCAATTATCTGTTCAATCAAGGTGATATATATGTATATATACACACACATACATATATATATATATATATATATATATATATATATGAATACACACACACACACACACACACACACACACATATATATATATATATATATACTAGCAGTATAACCCGGCGTTGCTCGGGTGTAATGAAAGCTTTAAAACTAATCCATGGTCCTGGAGCTCAGACTCAGCCTAAAGAATATTTGTGTGAAGTTTGGTGAAAATCGGATAAAAATTGTGGATTTGTATAAAGGACATACAGACAGATAAACAGACACACACACACAAACATCTTGCCTTTTATATATATATATATATATATATATATATATTACCGATTTTCTGCACTATTGTAAGAATTGCAACCTTGACACTTCTGAATATCGTTTCTTATGTCTTTGTCTATGTGTGTATCAAATTTAATTAAAATCAGACCACTCCTATAACCTGATTTTTTCGATTATCGATATTTATTGGGGGTACCTTGACACAAATCCTAGCTAAGAACACTCGCAGGCGCTTATAGTACAACTGTGTAAATTTTCAAGAAAACCAGTTCAGCCGTTTCGGAGTCTATAGGTAACAGACACACACACAGACACAGTTCCATTTATAAATAAGTTTAGATAAATATATAGTGATGATCATCCACATATACTGTCTTAATATGTATAGGAAAGAATATTAATAAAAAGTTTTGAATTTAAAAATGTACTTTTTTTTAACAGTATTTGTTTATTTTTATTATATTTTATATTTCAAACCGCCCTCGGTCCTTCATCAGAAACAAGTGACTTTTAAATTTGAATTAGAAACGTATTTCACGATAGCGTCCGAATATTTTTTGTTTACATCACGTGGTGTGTTTGTTCACAACTTGTTTCTGATGAAGGACCGAGGACGGTCTGAAATATAAAATATAATAAAAATAAACAAATACTGTTCAAAAAAAGTACATTTTTAAATTCAAAACTTTTTATTAATATTCTTTTAGATAGATATATATATATATAAATATATATAATTTTTTTTCTTTTCTAGGTCGAAGAACCAGAAAAGGATAAAGAAAATAAAGTCAACATTGAACAAGGAGAGAAATCTTTTGAAGATCCCTTACCAACGAATCATGAATCTCAGATGGAGACCAATTCTGATGAGAATAAGCAAATTCCAACCAACCTTGGACAAGATGCAACTTTGCTGCGTACAGAGCTGGAAAAGGTGCAAAATTCTCTGGCTGCTGAGCGATCCCTCAACGAAAGTCTGAAACTCGAGCTTGATACAACCAATGCAAGGTTAGACGAGCTGAAGACAGACTATGACAACGAGAAGAATGTCTCGTTTAACCTGAAGTACGAGCTGGATGATGTCAAGGAAAGCCTTAACGAAGTTTTTCATTCATTTGACCAGTTGAACCAGTCAAGAAATGTATTTGTTGAGACTGCTGAAGTCACGACGTCTAAAGAAGTTGATGAAGAGATTGTGAAAGACATGGCTCCAGAAATGAAAGAAATGGTAGAAGGTCAGTTAAAAATTGTATTGTTAGAATTTCTGCATGTTGTCCAAGTATTATATGGATACCACAGAAAGCAATGGCAACCTACTGCGGGATAATCTTCTGCCCAGTCAGTCATGTCTTTTTCGAGACATGATCGCCCAAAGCGTGTAACACGTATGGCACTAAACTGACTGAATGAAGATAATAGTTGGAAACATAAGTAAAGCTATTACTGGGCAAAAACTGGGGGGTCAGTTTTCTATTGTTATTAAGTAATAAACTGATCCCCCACTAATTACTACTCATTAATACAATCTGTCTCTTCTACCTTCAGCTATAGTTTAAAGACCAGGCTACAAAATCTTCTGCCCAGTCAGTCATGTCTCTTTCGAGACATGATTGCCCAAAGCGTGTATTACGTATGACACTTAACTGACTGAATGAAGATAATAGTTGGAAACATAAGTAAAGCTTCTACTGGGCAAAAAGTGGGTGATCAGTTTTCCATTGTCATTAAGTAATAAACTGATCCCCCACTTGATGTTGCCTAAAAAGTCTAATCAAGTCTTACTGGCCAATAGGGTTCAGTTTTGTTATTATTTAACTCCTAAACTGATCCCCCACTTGATGTTTTCTAAAAAGTCTAATCAAGTCTTACTGGCCAATAGGGTTCAGTTTTGTTATTATTTAACTCCTAAACTGATCCCCCACTTGATGTTGTCTAGAAAGTCTAATCAAGTCTTACTGGCCAATAGGGTTCAGTTTTGTTATTATTTAACTCCTAAACTGATCCCCCAATTGAATATTGTTGCAAATGTTGAGAATATTACATTGCTGAATCAAAGAATTTGAAACCTTTCTGTCAGGCACAGTGTTTAAAAAACCAGAAATTAATGTTTTATTTTTTTTTTATTGGTATTTCTCTCAATTTTGCTACAATTACTTTTTATTGCAACTTCAATAAAGCAGCATTGTTTTGGAAAAAAAGAAATATGAGTTTGCATCAAGGCCTGTAATATGGTGATGAGAATAGCTGTCAAATTAATACCTTAAATAATTTCCTCTTCTTTGACTCTTGAATCAGTGAGTGTTATGATATAGGGATGAAAATATCAATCCTGATAACGCCTTAAATAATTTCCTCTTCTTTGACTCTTGAATCAGTGAGTGTTATGATATAGGGATGAAAATATCAATCCTGATAACGCCTTAAATAATTTCCTCTTCTTTGACTCTTGAATCAGTGAGTGTTATGATATAGGGATGAAAATATCAATCCTGATAACGCCTTAAATAATTTCCTCTTCTTTGACTCTTGAATCAGTGAGTGTTATGATATAGGGATGAAAATATCAATCCTGATAACGCCTTAAATAATTTCCACTCATCTGTAATGATATAGTGATACAATATCAATGCAAACAATTTCCTCGCTTGTAATTCTTGCATAAAAGTTTATAATTCTATTTGAACAGCTAACGTCATGTTGGCAGTACTAAAGTAGACAGGTTCATAAAATGTAAGGGAAATTATTTTTGAAAAGTTTTTGCATTCTTTACGCCTTTTATAGGTCATAACTTGCCAGAGTGAAAATAAAAATGATAGTAATTGATTTTGAAGTGGGTGGGTGTATCCTGTTCATAACAGCAATAATGTTAAATCAGTCCCTGACTGTTGTAGAGTAGTTTTCGTACGGAAGGTTATAATCGTGCTATGTCAGTTGCTAATCGACTTAATGCACCCAAAATATTAGTAACTTGGTAATCTTCCACTGAAAGCTGACTTCTTAGTATTAGGCTAACTGCCAAATAATATTAACTTCCTAGTAGTTCTACTGAACTCCAATAAAACTCTAAAGAACTCCTATGAACTTCCCAAGAACTTCTAAGAACTCCCTTTAACTTCCTGTTAACTCTTATTAATATAGGAAGGAGAGTCCATTATCTGAGGAATAGGTGTGTTTCCCCATAACAAACAATCAATCAAAAAGGAAAAAATAGGAGGAAAAAAATAGCTATTATTACCTTACCTGACCAAAACAAACTATTAAATAAAAGATCTGAACTAATATCAAAATGCAGACATGAAAACAAATTTTTGCTACGTTACTTAAAAATAGAAAACTAATAAGAAGGAGCAAATTATAAACAAATTAACAAAGCGCCGACGATATAACATCCATTACAATACATAAATAATAGATAAAATAATATAAATAAATAAATAATAACAAATCATAAAAAATAAAAAAGTAATAAAAAATAAAATAAGGAATAATAACAAATCGAAATAAATAAATTAATCTTCGAAAGATTTACTCAAATAAATAAATAAATAACTAAGCCACTCCCGCCAAAATAACCATTAGAAGGATTACCCACAATGCCCCACTGACACATATATATAAATAGCCGAGGAAAAACTCAACATGTGAGGCCTGATGATTGCACTTAGCATGAAACAGTCTGTCGCCTCTGAGTGTTGACTTCAATATTCACTCTTTTATATTTACATACGCTCTATCTCTGATATTGAGCACTTTATCCTGTAAATATAGCACACCTTAAAACTATATTGATTCATATATATATATATATATATATATATATATATATATATATATATATATGTGTGTGTGTGTGAGCAAATATCAATGACAAAGATACTGATTCAAATGGTTACAATTATGCTTCAAAGTCAGGGATTAATTTTACACTGTACTGCTGTTATGAGCAGGAGTCCCTTCTAAACCAAAAACTATTCAATGTTTTTACATTTTGACAAGGTCTTAATAGATGTTTTTAGGTCAGAACGAAGACAATGCTATGTTTATCTTTTGTTTTGTTTTTTTAATATTAGGCCGTTAATTCTTGTTTGCAAGATTGGTGTGTATCTTCTGGTTGTGATAAAAGAATAAAACTGTTATTTTTCATATTTGTTGTAACCTCGTTGGTTACTGATTTGTGACCTAAAATGTTACTAATGTGTTGTGGTATCACACGGTTGTATTGTCTTGGGTCTTTGGATATTACTTCAGTTACTCATGGATTTGTAGTAACAGTTATTAATATGAGGTGATATTTCGGTATCTTGCTATTTGCAAGATATTTGTGTATCCCACAAATAGTACTGTGGAATTCCCTTCCATTTACTTGCTTCCCCGACAGCGACAATCTCCGAGAATGTAAATGGAAAGTCAACAGTCATTTCCTACCTCACTAACCTGCATCCTCTCTCTCATGCTCCTTTCTCTGTCCACTCCACTTTCATCAGTATTCTCATCTTTCTCTTACCCACTTCCTGACACCCCCTATAACCCATCCCTCTTTCTCATAACTTTCCTCCTATGTAACCCCTGCACACCAGTGGTAGTAAAATGCCTTGCTTGGGGCGATATGATTATAAAAAAAAAAATTATTCCTCCTGATAATATGTAGTATTCTCTGTTGAGTGTCCTCCTGAGTATGGTCTTGGGTATGACTGTAAACTGCATCTGGCAGCAAGGCGGTTGTGAGGAGCATGGAACCACCTCTTAGTTGCTGTTGTTCCCAGGTCCAACCTGACCCGGGGTGGTAGCACCTGTTAGGGTCCCAGCTATGGACAAATAGTTAACCCTCTGTGTTCAAAACACTATGAAAGTATAAAAATAGACTTTTATAGAAAAATATACATTTTTGAATGAAAAATATTACCAACAATAGTTCTGAAGAAAAAAATATTACCAACAATAGTTCTGAAGAAAAAAATATTACCAACAATAGTTCTGAAGAAAAATTACCATAACACATTTTTAAAAGAAAAAAAATTATAAACAGCAATACATTTTGAATACAAAACTAGAAGACATTTTCAGTTTCTAAAATAAAAAATTTCATCAAAATCTAACTAAATAAATCTTCTTACTATAACTGAACATTAAAAAAATACCTTAAAACCCCACCTTTTTGGCATTAAATAACCCATAAAGGTGTTGATATGCCATTAAACAAAACTGAAACTCAAAATCTGACTAAATCAACCTATAGTGAGATATAACCAAACATTATAAAAACGACAAAATCTTAAAACGCCACCGTTTTAGCATTACATAACCCACAGAGGTGTTGATATGCCGTTAAACAAAACTCAAACTGAAACTCAAAATCTGACTAAATCAACCTATAGTAAGATATAACCAAACATTATAAAAAAAAAAAAAATCTTAAAACGCCACCTTTTTGGCATTAAATAACCCATAAAGGTGTTGATATGCCGTTAAACAAAACTCAAACTCCTCCTGAGTAATTTACTCAAGGACTAAATAGTAATATCATACTGTGAACGCTAAACTCTACTACTTGTGTTATATATTGCCGTACGACGACAAACAACGAGAACACGCATATATAAAAATATAAGGTTATATTTTTATTCCTGACGACGAACCCGTGTGGAACAGAGAATGGAAGAGTGAGAGCGCACATAGAATGGGTTGACGGGAGTGTAGTCTTGCCTGTGGTGTCTCTCTGCTTCCACTGGCCGTTCTCTGCTGGCGAATCCGTGTGTCGAGGTCTTTTTATAGCCTTCTAGAACCGGGACTTTTCCTTCCGGTTTTGCCTCGCCCACGCAACGCCCACGTAATTCCAAGAGACACCTGTTCTGTTTGCCTCCGTAGTCATTTCCGCCACTGTCGGAAATAAGGTCAAACGAGCCCGACTCATAACCCTGCGACATCCGCTCCAGGCCCCGACAGGATGTATTTCTCAAACACCTGTCTTGTCGTTCGCCGACCCCTTCACCGACGGGAAACACCATCGATTGCATCAACTTTCCTCGGGTGGGGCCAGATTGCTAAATTACACTTGTAATCCGGTTGATCCACTTGGTTGATCCCTTTAGACTTCTGTCTGGTGCTTAATATAGGTTATTATCATGGTCACGTAATCCCCAGTCAAATAATCTCTTCCTATAGATTCCTATTTGTTATCTGGCGATCAGTGTTCAACCGCATGTGTTGGTGTTGACATTTCTTTGTACATGATAGTATTAAAGCTGTTAATGCCAGTTTGCTAGATTGGTCATTCTGACCAGAAGATATCTGTCTATTTAATAAATATTCAACAAATAAGGTGAGTTTTTTGGTATGAAAACGTCTACGAGGGTCATTCAATAAATAAGGTGAATTTTTCGGTATAAGGACTTCTACGAGGGTCATTCAATAAATAAGGTGAATTTTTCGATATAAGGACTTCTACGAGGGTCATTCAATAAATAAGGTGAATTTTTCGGTATAAGGACTTCTACGAGGGTCATTCAATAAATAAGGTGAATTTTTCGGTATAAGGACTTCTACGGGGGTCATTCAATAAATAAGGTGAATTTTTTGGTATAAGGACTTCTACGAGGGTCATTCAATAAATAAGTTGAATTTTTCGGTATAAGGACTTTTACAAGGGTCATTCAAAAGATGAATTTTTTGGTATAAGGACTTCTATGGGGGTCATTCAATAAATAAGGTGAATTTTTTGGTATAAGGACTTCTACGAGGGTCATTCAATAAATAAGGTGAATTTTTCGGTATAAGGACTTCTACGAGGATCATTCAATAAATAAGGTGAATTTTTTGGTATAAGGACTTCTACGAGGGTCATTCAATAAATAAGGTGAATTTTTCGGTATAAGGACTTCTACGGGGGTCATTCAATAAATAAGGTGAATTTTTTGGTATAAAGATTTCTATGAGGGTCATTCAATAAATAAGGTGAATTTTTCTGTACAAGGACTTCTATGAGGGTCATTCAATAAATAAGGTGAATTTTTCGGTATAAGGACTTCTACGAGGGTCATTCAATAAATAAAAATTCATAAATAACCTCCCAGATGAGATCAAGAGCCAAATAAGAATCTATGCAGATGACACCACAATTTACTCCTGCATCAGTAAGAAACCCGTCATGGCGGACAAACATCATAAACTTGCTACTGACCTTGAACGGGATCTACACTCTGTGGTGAATTGGGGCAAGAAGTGGCTTGTCAATTTCAATGTGACTAAGACCAAGCTGTTGTCTGTCAATCATCACAGGCAACCTCTCCTGCCTCCCATAAGCATGGACCAAACGAGTCTCCCTGAGAGCAATACACTGCGCCTCCTCGGCCTTAACTTTTTTCTGATCTCAAATGGAGCCACTACATTGAGTGCATAGCTAAATCCACTGCTAAGAAGGTTGGGTCACTGTGTCGGGCCAGGTGTTTTTCTCACCTGAATCCATCCTGCATATATACAAATCAACCATTCGTCCGTGCATGGAATACTGCTGCCATATATGGTCAGGCGCCCCTACTGTTCATCTCAGTGTTCTTGACAGGCTCCAAAGGAGAATCAGTAATGTGATAGGTACTGACTTGGCGGCTCGACTACAGCCACTTCCCCACTGATGAGATGTGGCCTCCCTTTGTCTGTTCTATAAATATTTTCATGGCTTCTGCTCCAACGAACTTAAGTCACTGGTGCCTCTGCAACAGGTGTTTACTCGTGCAACCAGATTGGCAACTGGGTCCCACCCATTCACAGTTAGATTAACCAAATGCAGACGACAATTCTACTCCTGCAGCTTCTTCTCTCACACTTCCCGCTTGTGGAACTCGCTTCCATATTCTTGCTTTCCTGACGGCTACAACCTCTAGGAATTTAAATGCAATGTCAATACTCATCTATTAACCACTTGACTCTAGCTCTCTCCCCACCCTGTATATCCTTCCCTTTCTTTCCATCTTTGAAATTGTCATCACACCTGTATTCCCATCCTTCTCTTGCTCCTTTCTAACTGGTTCATCTTCCTCTTCACTCTCTTCTACTTAATATTTTTACTCTTATGTAGCCCCCTGCACATCAGTGGCATTACTGTCTTGCTTGGGGTCATATGATTAAAAAAAAAAAATTCACTTTATTTATTGAATGACCCTCGTAGAAGTCCTTATACCAAAAAATTCACCTTATTTATTGAATGACCCTCGTAGAAGTCCTTATACCAAAAAATTCACCTTATTTATTGAATGACCCTCGTAGAAGTCCTTATACCGAAAAATTCACCTTATTTATTGAATGACCCTCGTAGAAGTCCTTATACCGAAAAATTCACCTCATTAATGAATGACCCTCGTAGAAGTCCTTATACCGAAAAATTCACCTTATTTACTGAATGACCCTGGTAGAAGTCCTTATACCGAAAAATTCACTGTATTTATTGAATGACCCACATAGTATTGTGATGAAATATTTCCATGAATAATTTCCTTGTGTCTGATAATTTGTTAGAATGGTTCCAATAATTTTTAAATATTCCTCTCTTTCTTTTTGCAGATATGCAGAAGCAGATAAAATCCTGGCAAACCAAATACGAAGAATCGTCTTTGGAACTAATCTCTGAGCGTCAGAAATTGCTCGATGTTCAGCACAGCCGGTCCGAGAATTTCTACCTGCGGCGGGATAATAACAAACTGCAGAAGCAACTTTCCCTGATGCGGAAACAACTGCAGGACTTGGAATCCCGTCAGGAAATTCAGAAGATTACATTGGAAACGGATCAGATGACCAAAAAACTGATTGAGGACCGCAAGAAAAGTGAGGAGCAACACCTTCGAGACGACCTGGACGTCCTTCGTAAGGAGCTTGGTGCAGCCCAAGAGAAGGTGAAATCACACGAAGAACTTGTTGCCAAAGTGAAAGAGCTGCAGGAGAAAATAGCCGTCCTGGAAGCTACAGGTACCGCCAAGGTTGCCCTTCAGGACGCAGCAGTCAGTGCTCATGAAGAGGTGCAGAGTGAGGTCAAGCTGGATGAAAAGTTTAAATATGAAAGTGGGAAGGAGAGAGAAGAAAAGAAAAACGTCTTGAGTCTTAACAAGGAGGAGGAGAGGAATAGTGATAATGTAAAGAGATCCAAATATGAAGAATTGCGACAAGAGATAGAAGGTCTGAGCAAGGAGTTGAACGCAGCCCAAAAAGAGGTTCGGTATTTGCGGGAGAAAGTCGCAGCAAAAGACAAGTTAGGCAGTCCTGCCTCTTCCCCGTTACTCGAGACCAAAGTTGGTAGCAGCCGACAACTGAGACGGGAGAAGATACAAGCTGAAAACGCGAAGATAGAGGCAGAGTTTGCGCTCAAGATTGCCCAGGAGGAAATTCATTCCTTGACCAGACAGCTGCAGAAATCGGAAAGAAAGGCTTCTATCGACAATAAACCCGAACTGTACTCTCCTGTTGCACTGGAGAATGCCCAGAAAGAAATCCTGCGTCTGAAGGACCTGGTTAAGGAGTATGAGGCCAAGATCACTTCATTGAGGGACCAAAAGGAATGCGAGACAATGCAGAATTTGACAAGTACACAGAAAGAATTGCAAGATTTGGAGGTCAACTTTAAAGAAGAAAAAGTCAAAATATCAAAGCTCGAAGACGGTTCGTATTATTAAAAAATTTTTTTTTTTTACATTTCTGAATCTTTTCTTTTTTTTAATATATATTTTTACTTTTTACATATTTTTATTTTACATTTTATATATTTTGCATTTTTGTATAACTTTATTACAAAAAGGTTTTTGCTTTATTACAGTTTTTTTTTACATTTGTAAACCCTGTTTAGATTTTTTTAAACCCTGTTTAGATTTTTTTTAAACCTTTTTAAGATTTTTTAAAACCTTTTTAAGATTTTTTAAAACCTTTTTAAGATTTTTTAAAACCTTTTTAAGATTTTTTAAAACCTTTTTAAGATTTTTTAAACCTTTTTAAGATTTTTTTAAACCTTTTTAAGATTTTTTTAAACCTTTTTAAGATTTTTTTAAACCTTTTTAAGATTTTTTTAAACCTTTTTAAGATTTTTTTAAACCTTTTTAAGATTTTTTTAAACCTTTTTAAGATTTTTTTAAACCTTTTTAAGATTTTTTTAAACCTTTTTAAGATTTTTTTAAACCTTTTTAAGATTTTTTTAAACCTTTCTGTACAATTTTTGAAACCTTGTTTACATTTATAACCTTTATTAGATTTTTAAAACCATTTTAAAATTTTTTAGAACCTTTTTAGAATTTTAAAACATTTTTAAATCTTTAAAACCTTTTTACATTTTTTAAAACTTTTTTATATTTTTGAAATATTTTAGAAGATTTTTAAAACTTTTTTTTACCTTTTTAAAACCTATTTTTAAAGTTTTTAAAACCTATTTTTAAGATTTTTAAAACCATTTTTTTATATGTTTTTTAAAACCTTAGATTTTTGAATACTTTAGATTTTTCAAACCATTTGTAAATTTTTAAAAGCTTTTTAGATTTTTAAAAGCTTTTTAGATTTTTAAAACCTTTTTACATTTATTACATTTTTAAAAAAAATAATTTTGCATATTTTACTTTTTATAAAGTTTTCTTTTTACACATTTCACCCCAAGGAAGATGATAATGCCACTAAGACGCAAGGCATTACTAAAAGTGAAAGAGAATGCTAAGACTTAAAGGAGAATAAATGAAGAGGTATTCAGGAAAACAGAAGATGACAGCTGATATTTAAATTTTAGAAGGTTGTAAGTGGTAGGGAAGAATCAACCGGAAAGGTGTTCTACCAGAGGTGTGAGAAAAGAAACATTAGGATAAAGGTGATAGTTATTTCAATAGTAAAATGATGAGACCTAATTGTCAATCTAGTTCATGCAGCCGAGATACCAAAGATGAGAGCTCATTAGAACTACTGGCATGAAAATATTTATAGAAAAGACAGGAAAGTTCTGTGTTGATAGTTTCTTCTTACATGATTCTTGTTTGTGGAACTCTCTTCCGACTCTTTGCCTCCTAATCAACTTTGATCTTCAAAAATTTAAATGCAATGTCAATTGTTATCTTATTTTTTTTCTTGTTAAAGCATTTGTTGAGTAAATCAAATCAAATTACTTTTATTAAATTGTTTATTTTCTGTCAATATGCCCCATGAAAGTTAATATAGTTCTTGTCCTAATACTTTTGCACAGTACTGTATGCTTTGGAGATTCTTAATAAAATCCCAAAAAGAATCTGCAATTTTATTGGTCCTGACCTGGCATTTCAGCTTCAGCCCCTGTCCCACAAGCAATAGTTTTCAATAATTTTTGCTAACTGAAGAATGTCAAGCCATAATTTAGCTCCCTTAGCCCTTTTCTATAAATACTTTCATGGAAACTGTCCTGCTCAACTTTCCGCCATGATACCTAGACTTTATGAATTTAAGCACATTACTAGATTGGTGGCAAGGTCTCATACTTTTACAGCCGAAATGCCTAGACGTAACCGTAAGTTCTATGCTAACCGTTTCTTCTCTCACTTGTGGAACTCTCTTCCGGTTTCTTGCTTCCCAGTCAACTCAGATCTTTAATAATTTAAATGCAATGTCAATTGTTATCTTACGTCTTCTTAATTCTTGTTCTTTTATTGTTCTCTCTCCTTATGTTTTTTTCTCATATTATTATAAGTCCTATGCTGAAAGTTTCTTCCCTCGCTGGTGGAACTCTTTGTCGGCTTCTTGCTTCACAGTCAACTTTGATCTTCAAAAATTTAAATGCAATGTCAATCGTTATATTTTGTCTTCTTAATTCTTGTTTTTTTACTGTTCACTCTCTAATAATGTTTTTTTGTCTTTTTTTTCTATATTTTCTCACATTCGAGTTTGAATCCTCGACTGTTGCATTCACTTTTGCCATTGAAACTGGCATGAATAACTCTCTTTTCCCTTGAGCTTTGCATTATACAGCAAAATAGATAACGCTTTTCTAGCCTTTGCTGGCAGCCAGTCTAGAAAGAGATACTCTGAATTCAGATCTGTGGAGAAGGGAATGCAGAAACACCAGTGCATGAATTACATTAGTTAGTATTTTTTTTTTACACATGCCCTCTAGTCTTAAGCAAGGCCGTCTTAGTGTAATATAACAATCTGGCCCCACCCGAGGAAGTGATGCAAGCGATGGTGTTTCCCGTCGGTGAAGGGGTCGGCGAAACGACAAGACAGGTGTTTGTGAAATACATCCTGTCGAGGCTGGAGCGGATGTCGTTTGACCTTATTTTCGACAGCGGCGGAAATGACTACGGAGGCAAACAGAACAGGTGTCTCTGGGAATTACGTGGGCGTTGCGTGGGCGAGGCAAAACCGGAAGGAAAGTCCCAGTTCTAGAAGACTATATAAAGACCTCGACACACGGATTCGCTAGCAGAGAACGGCCAGTGGAAGCAGAGAAACACCACAGGCAAGACTACACTCCCGTCAACCCATTCTATGTGCGCTCTCACCCTTCCGTTCTCTATTCCACACGGTTCGTCGTCATTAATAAAAATATAACCTTATATTTTTATATATGCGTGTTTGTTGTTTTGTCGTCGTACAGCGATATATAACATTAGCAGTATAAGACCCTGGGCAAACTAGTGTATGGGGTGCCTATGCCAACCACTCACAGGAATAATAAGTAAATAGTCAATAATATTAAACATGTATTTAGTTTATTGGTACTTCAACAAAACTGGTATTAAAATATTAAAAACCTGCTGTACAGCAGTAATTTATCAACATCATAAACATTCGAACAATACACAAGGCTTGAAAAACACAATAATACTTAGTAAGCCACACAGATTAGATGGTATAATATGAAATTACTAGCAAAACCCGTGGAATTTCCAAGGAAAGATAATTATGATTTCCTGGAAAATTTTTACTTTGTCATACTACAAATAATAGTAATGTCTTCAAACATAAAGGTTTTGGATAATAAAATAACGATAACACAGAGTGTAATTTTATTAAAATATCTATAAAAGTAATGTCCATAGAAGCTACTTTACTGTAATCTTATATTAAGCGGCGTATGCACAAACCATAACCAAAATACTGTACGCTATTTTGTGGGAGATTTTGAAAGAGAAAATGGTTTTTATTTATTACTGAAAAATCATGGCTCCTGTGTCCATTGTAAACAGAAAAGACCAACTGAGTTATGGCTAAGGGTGTAGAGGCCAGAAATTTTGTTATTAGGTCACGGGATACGACAACAAACCTACCTATTTTTACTATATTGTACAGTACACACACACACACACACACGCACAAGTACTGCTACAACCACCTACTCTCTCACTCTTTACTACCTTTCCGTTTGGCAAAGGTGAGAGAAAGGCTGATGAGAGTAGCGTTTATAAAAAGATAGAGTAAGTGGCATAACGGACGGAGGAACTAAGTAACAAGCAGAATTATTATTTGATTATGAACTTCTTATAACAAGCATTTCCAACATTTCTTTCCAGAAATTGCTTATTTATTGACTTGCAGCCAATGGGCTTCAGGAATAGGATGTTATTTTTTATGCATGTGCGTGAAAGCCAGTTCAAAAGATGCTACCCTATAGTGCGACAAAACAAATCTAAACTTATTTATAAATGGAACTTTGTCTGTCTGTATGTATGTATGTATGTGTGTGTGTCTGTTACCTATAGACTCCGAAACAGCTGAACTGATTTTCTTGAAAATTTACATAGTTGTACTACAAGCGTCTGTGAGTGTTCTTAGCTAGGTTTTGTGTTGAGATACCCCTGATAAATATTGAAAATCGATAATCGAAAAGGAGTGGTCCAATTTTAATCAAATTTGATACACTCATAGACAAAGACATAAGAAACGATATTCAGAAGTTTCAAGGTTGCAGTTCTTACAATAGTGCAGAAAATCGATAATATATATATATATATATATATATAAAAGGCAAGATGTTTGTGTGTGTGTGTGTGTGTGTGTGTGTGTGTGTGTCTGTTTATCTGCCTGTATGTCTATTTTTTCAGCTCTTTTATTAGTTTTTGCTTCGGGTTTGGCTCTAAGTAGGTATAATAGTAGTTCTTAGTCTCAGTCATGATACCATTTACTCGGAGGACTTATTTAGCCTTCAAAATTCAGTTTACGATGAAAAAAACTTATTTGATATCGATACCAGGAAATTAAAATTTGACTTACATTCATTCATTTTTCTTTCAGTCTACGGTTTCGCTTTAACTGGAAACAACTATTGCTTTTTAGTCTTTCGTGCCAACGTCCAAAGAGTCTGAGCTCCAGGACCATGGATTAGTTTTAAAGCTTTCATTACACCCTAGCAACGCCGGGCTATACTGCTAGTTTTTTATAAGTTTCAGTCTTTTCTATACAGTGCAGGGATAGTTTCCCAAATATTTTCATCAAGAGGCAAGCAATGCTTGAGCTTCTCACATTCATCAGAGTTCAGGTCTTTGTGATACATATTTGTCAGATGTTGACACTTTTTCTTTAGTGAATCAGAAACACTGGCTTTCAACTCATTGAAGAAAGAAAACAGATTTCTAATCTGTGAATAAGTCCGTGGATGTTTTGTCAGTTCAAAGCTAAGTGTCCAGAATAGAAAGGAAAGTTTCCACCTTGAATTTTTCAGTTTTATTTAACGTTAGCTTTTTCTACTGATCCATCATATCTATATGCACTTTGTTTTTCATTTCTGTTTCTCTTCATCACTTCGCGTCTGGACACAAACTCCTAGCTTTGAATTCATATTCGCTAAATTTCTCTCCAGTTTCCTGAAGATAGTTCTCGAGAAGATGTGTGCCAACAAGGATGTCCACATTCTTTGATTGCAGGACTTTGTTTTGTTCATTTTTCTCCAGAATGTCGTTCCAAAGAATTGTGAGAAAGATTGTTTCCAGGTTTTTTGTCTTTTTTTAATAAATCCTTCTGCTTTGTATTCACTTGCTGTTCATTGTCAGCTAACAGAGAATCCAGTGCATGTTGATGTCCCTGGGCGCGAATGTAAACTGCATCTGGCAGCAAGGCCTCTGATTGGGAGGTTGTGAGGAGCATGGAGCCACCTCTTAATTTCTGTTGTTCCCAGGTCCACCCTGACCCAGAGTGGTAGCACCTGTTAGGGTCCCATCTATGGGCAAATAGTTAACCCCAAAACTGGGGTGAAAACACTATGAAAATATAAAAACAGACTTTCATGAAATATATACATAAAAATTTTTGAAGGAAAAATATTACAAACAAAACGTTTTTGAAGGAAAAATGTTACCAAGGAAAATACGTTTTTGAAGGAAAAATGTTACCAATGAAAATACGTTTTTTGAAGGAAAAATGTTACCAATGAAAATACGTTTTTTGAAGGAAAAATGTTACCAAGGAAAATACGTTTTTTGAAGGAAAAATGTGACCAATGAAAATACGTTTTTTGAAGGAAAAATGTTACCAATGAAAATACGGTTTTGAATGAAAAATGTTACCAACGAAAATACATTTTTGAAGGAAAAATGTTACCAAGGAAAATACGGTTTTGAAAGAACTAATTCTTCGGCATTAAATGACCCCAACTGGTTGATATGCCATAAAACAAACCAAACCAAACAAACCAGTTCATGTTGCATTTTCTTAAAGACCCGATCCAGGGCATGAATAACATCAGAAAGTGCTGACCATCATGTGTCAGACAGATTTTTGACCATAAAATCTTTTCCTAGAGATGATGTCAATACATTCCAGTGATGAGTAAAACCAGCAAAAAATGAATACAGATGCTAAACAAAGTCAAAGAATTTTGCTGTCTGTAGACAACACTCTACTGCTTTTACTCCCACTAAGTTCCGTATCTGGACACATACTCTTCCTGGCTTTGAATTTATATTCACTAAATTTGTCTTTAGTTTCCTGAAAAGAAGTTTTCATAGACTCAAGAAGATTTGGGGCAACGAGGATGTTCACATTCTTTGCTTTCAGGACCTTGCTTGTTTTGTTCATTTTTTCTAGCATGTCATTGCAAAGAATTGTAAGAAAGATTGTTTCCAAGGTTTTTGCTAAATCCTTCTGCCCTGTGCCTTGTACTCACTTGCTATTCATTGTTAGCTGATAGTGAATCCAGTGTATTTTTTATTTTCTTGAAACCCCCATGCAGAGCATGAATACCATCAGAATTTGCTGACCATCATCTGTCAGACAGACATTTGACCACCAAATCTTTTCCTGAAGATGGTGTCTGTACATTCTAGCAATGTGTAGAACCAGCAAAAATGGATACACATTCTGTGTATTTGTCTATACTTCTGAGATGAGGTCATATTTACATTATTTACATGGCTCAAACAGTTCTCCTCATCTTTTTTTTTTTTTTTTTTTAATCATATCACCCCGAGCAAGGCGGTAACGCCACTGATGTGCAGGGGGCTACATAAGAGTAAAGAGATTAGAAAAGAAAAAACCGGAAACCTCATCCTAAACAGGAAACAAGGGATGAGTGTCTTCACCTGTTCAATAGATGTGGGTGGAGTGTGAACCGGCCGATAGTTTAGTCTATCTACTCCAATATTTTTTGTCATGTTTACAACGTTTCATCCGTTGTACGCTCAGGTCTTCTTCAGTTGCTAAGATTTTCGAACTGAACTCTTTATTTCAATCACTGGGGTATATCAGTGGTTAAAGGAAAATGACTACATGTCATCCAGAAGTGGCCTTGCGCATGGAATGAGAATGATATACTCCAGCGATCGAAATACAGGGTTCTGTTTGAAATTCCTAGCACCTGAAGAAGGCCAGAGTGTACAACAGCTGAAATGTCATAAATGCGGCAATAAAGATGAGGACAACAGTTCAAACAATGTAAATAATGACAAATGAGTTTTCAATTTTTGCTTAATAAATATGGTCTTCACTTAATAACTTAAAAAACAGGATCAAAATTTTGAAGAAGTTTTAAAAGATTTTTGAGACTTTATAAATTATTATAATTAAAAAAATGAAAACGATTGTTGTAAAAATTCATTATTCATTGAAAAAAAATTTTTTTCACACTATAATGTCCTTAATGTATTTTATTTATAAAAGCAATTAAAAGACAACACTAACAGCGTGAAAACCAAATATGAAGAACAAATTGGGAAAGGACACTCGAAATGGGATGCGCTAAAGAAAGCAATGGTGACATCAGCAAACAACATTGCCCGAAAGGAAATTAGGCCTAGAAAGAAAAATGAGTGGATGACTGAAGAGATTCTGGACATGATGCAAAGGAGGCAGAAAATGATATCAAGACATGGAATGGAGTACAGGGAACTACACAAGGAAATAAGAAAATGCAGACAGGCTAAAGAGGAATGGCTCAATGACAAATGTGCAGAAGTAGAGAGATTGAGCAGGAATAATAAAGCAGACATGCATAAAGAAATAAAAGAACTGACAGGACAAAAAACCTGCTCTTTAACAGGATGTATAAAATCTAAGGATGAAACAATCATTTTGGAGAAAGAGGAAATACTCCAACGATGGGAAGAATATATAAAAGATCTTTTCCACGACAAGAGAGAGCAACCAATAATACGCAAAGATGAGGACGGATCGGAAATATTAAAGTGTGAAGTGGAATCTGCAAAAGGCAAACTGAATAGAAACAAAGCAGCTGGACCAGATGGCCTAGTCATAGAGCTGCTGATAGCCCTGGAAGAATTTGATATAGAGAAAATTACTGAAATAATAAATGAAATTTATAATAGTGGGGTAATACCAGATGACCTCAGCAAGTCTATCCTCATAGCACTACCTAAGAAGCCAGGAACAAACGAGTGTGAACTCCACAGAACCATCAGTTTTATAAGGCGTATAACAAAACTGATCGTCCGAATCCTGATGAATAGAGTGAGAAGCAGAATCAGGCCAGAGATAGGACAAGAACAGTGTGCTCAGTCACTAGGGATAGGGAAATGTGGAAAGCCATGATCGCCTACATCCTGAAGGGACAGGGCACATAGAAGAAGAATTATCAACTTGATTCCTATCCATCTCTTATCTTTTCTTTGATATCCACTGTCCCATTTTTATTCTCTCACTATAACCCCCCCCCCCCGTCCGCACACCAGTGTCATTTCTGCCTTGCTTGGGGTGAAATGGTTATGAAAATTGAAAAATTAAATAATGTCAGTTTTATTGCAGTTTCTATTTTTCTATTCAGAGCGGCTTTTGTTTTGAAAGGAACATCAAAGCTTAGGATGAACCCCCATTTTGTCAGTGTTGTGACAAAAAGGAGGAGAGAAAGTGAAAGAGAAGGAGAATAAAGAAATACTATCCACGCTAGAGTTTTACACCAATAAAAATAATTTATTTAAGCAAAGATATAAATATACTAGCAGTATAGCCCGGTGTTGCTCGGGTGTAATGAAAGCTTTAAAACTAATCCATGGTCCTGGAGTTCTGACTCAGCCTAAATAATATTTGAAATAATAAAATAATTGCGACAATTTATCAATCGCACCTAGTATATATATACTAGCAGTATAGCCCGGCATTGCTCGGGTGTAATGAAAGCTTTAAAACTAATCCATGGTACTGGAGCTCAGACTCAGCCTAAAGAATATTTGTGTGAAGTTTGGTGAGAATCGGATAAAAATTGTGGATTTGTATAAAGGACATACAGACAGATAAACAGACACACCCACAAACATCTTGCCTTTTTTATATATATATATATATATATATATATATATTATTGATTTTCTGCACTATTGTAAGAACTGCAACCTTGAAACTTCTGAATATCGTTTCTTATGTCTTTGTCTATGAGTGTGTTAAATTTGATTAAAATCAGACCACTCCTTCTGTAATCCGATTTTTTCGTTTATCGATTTTCGATATTTATCAGGGGTTCCTCGACACAAAACCTAGCTAAGAATGCTCGCCGACAGTGTTCTTAGCTAGTTCTTCAACTGTGTAAATTTTCAAGAAAATCGGTTCAGCTCTTTCAGAGTCTATATGTAATGGACACACACACACTTACATACACACACACACACAGACAAAGTTCCATTTATAAATAAGTTTAGATTTAGATTAGATTTAGATTCGATTAGATTTAGATTAGATTTAGATTAGATTTGATTTAGATTAGATTAGATTTAGATTAGATTAGATTTAGATTAGATTTGATTTAGATTAGATTAGATTTAGATTAGATTTAGATTATATTAGATTTAGATTAGGTTTGATTTAGATTAGATTTAGATTAGATTTGATTTAGATTAGATTAGGTTTAGATTAGATTACATTTGATTTAGATTAGATTAGATTTGATTTAGATTAGATTAGATTTAGATTTAGATTATATTAGATTTGATTTAGATTAGATTACATTTGATTAGATTTAGATTAGATTTAGATTAGATTTGATTTAGATTAGATTAGATTTGATTTAGATTAGATTAGATTTAGATTAGATTAGATTTGATTTAGATTAGATTTAGATTAGATTAGATTTAGATTACATTTAGATTAGATTTGATTTGATTAGATTTGATTTAGATTAGATTAAATTAGATTTAGATTAGATTTAGATTAGATTAAATTAGATTTAGATTAGATTTAGATTAGATTAGATTTAGATTAGACTTAGATTTGATTAGATTAGATTTGATTAGATTAGATTTAGATTAGATTTAGATTTGATTTGATTAGATTTAGATTAGATTAGATTTGATTAGATTTAGATTTGATTAGATTTAGATTTGATTAGATTTAGATTTGATTTGATTTAGATTTGATTTGATTTGATTAGATTTAGATTAGATTTAGATTATATTTAGATTTGATTTGATTAGATTTGATTTAGATTAGATTAGATTTCGATTAAATTTTGATTAGATTTGATTTAGATTAGATTTGATTTAGATTAGATTTGATTTAGATTACAGTTAAACATTGAAAACAATATTGATTCAGTCTGAGGGAAATTTAAGCATTAACTCACACCAGAGAAAAAATAAAAGATAATATCGTCTCCAACATTAAGTCAACAGTAGTCTTGGTTATCTTGATATTAGATAGAAATGAAAGTTTTACCGGTGAGTCTGTGCTAGGATTGTGTGAAGACTGATTCTCGGGAGTCATGGTCAGTTCTTAGAACTTTTCCATGGTTGTGAAATTGTCTGCAAGTGAACTGAACAGGTGAGGCAAAATTAAGTTGAAGTGTTTTTTTTTTATACACACAGTGATGTGAACAGCCCCCAGCCTAATTCTATTAGTTTAGTGCAGGTGTCGGCAACGTTTTGTGCCAACTTAGGGTTTTAAGATCATTCACTGTGCCAACACATCCACATTTTTTATACAAATCAAGGTCAATATACTTGTTCTACAATATATATCCATGCCATTGGAAATTGCTTGGCATGCCACATGTGGCTGACCCCTGGTTTAGAGGGCTTTTAAATTATAAATCTGGTTCTGGGAACCATGCTGTTATCTTTCCCAAGAAGTCATGGTAATTCCCAGATAAGGAAAGAAATTTGTGAAGATTTATGGTTGTTTATAAGGGGATGTTGAAAATAATTAATGGAAACAAAACTCCTGGAATTATAAAGAATGGTATCCTGCAATCATTCCAAAGATTTCCTTTCTGATCATCTCTTTGCAGACCTTTCTCAGAAGAAATGTGTCATTGGTGTTTTAAAAGAATCACTTAAAGAACAAGAGGATCTCATCATCGGCTTTGAAAAGCTCCTTGACCAGAAAGATGAAGCCATTAAGAATTTGAATAAACGTAAGTAGAGGTCCTGGGTATGACGATAAACTGCATCCGGCAGCAAGGCCTCTGATTGGGAGGTTGTGAGGAGCATGGAACCACCTCTTAATTGCTGTTGTTCCCAGGTCCACCCTGACCCAGAGTGGTAGCACCTGTTAAGGTCCCAGCTATGGGCAAATAGTTAACCCCCAAACTGGGGTGAAAACATTATGAAAGTATAAAAATAGACTTTTATAGAAAAATACAC
Source organism: Ascarosepion bandense (assembly GCA_037127315.1). Lineage (NCBI taxonomy): Eukaryota > Metazoa > Mollusca > Cephalopoda > Sepiida > Sepiidae > Ascarosepion > Ascarosepion bandense. Next base: position 2,105,904 of record JBBBDQ010001016.1, on the reverse strand, counting down.
ATTTTTGAAGGAAAAATATTACCAACAAAACATTTTTTTAAAGAAAAAAAATTCTTACCATAAGAGATTTTTTTTTTTGTTTTTTTTAATCGTATCACCCCGAGCAAGGCGGTAACGCCACTGATGTGCAGGGGGCTACGTAATAGTGAAAAGATCGAAAAAGAGAAAGCCGGAAGCCATATCCTAAACAGGGAACAAGGGATGAGCCTCTTAACCTGTTCAATAGACGTGGGTGGAGTGTGAACCGGATGATAGATAGATCTATCTACTCCAATTGAAAAAAAAAAACAAAGTGAGAAGATTGGAAAAGAGAAAGCCGGAAACCACATCCTAAACAGGGAACAAGGGATGAGCCTCTTAACCTGTTCAATAGATTATGAAGGTATAAGAAAAAAGGGAATTATTGCCATAATACATTTTTGAAGGAAGAAAATTTTTATCAGTCATACGTTTTCGAATACAGAACTAGAAAACACCTTCAGTTTCCTAATTTAAAAACAAAAATAAAATTTTTCATCAAAATCTGACTAAATCAACCTTTTCACTATAAGTGAATATTAAAAATAAATCTTAAAACCCTACCTTTTTGGCATTATCACACAGAGGTTGATATGCCGTTAAACAAAACTCAACTCAAAACGTAAGTAGCCATGACATGAAACTTATGTTAAATTAAAAGAGAAGAAATATTTTATATTTGAATTTTCTTAATAGAAATATTGAGTACAGCAGTAAATGCACATAGTGCTGAATTCTTCGTCTGGCCTACGTGGTAATACAGGGTATTCCAGTAAGACGGATTGAAGTTCCCGATTGGTTCATGTTATTTGAGTCCTGGCAATTATGTGTGAAAAATAATATCACTCAAATGATTAGACATTTTTGGGGAGGGGGGGTTTAGCGAATTTTGGTTTAATGTCAATGAAATCAGTGAATTGAATGACTTGAAATTTTTGTTTATTTAAGATTGAAAACATTTTGAAAATAAATGTTAATTTGTTATAAATTTGTTTTCTAGGATTAATAAAATTTGAATCAAAATATCTTCTTTCAATCTTGAATAGAGAGTCTAAAGCAGTGGATCTCTTGCAAAAACTGTAATAAAGGTCTTCTCAGCATAGTTGCAGTATAAATCACAAGTGAAATCTATGAGTATTGAACAAACACAAATGTGCCTGAGCAGGGGTCAGTAACAGGGATTGGCTAGTAGTCAGGCATACTCAGATACAACCACCACCCTTGTGTATTTTTTCGAAATTTATTGTATCGTCTATATTTCTGAAATGAGGTATTTTAATTATTTACACTATTTACATTGTTTGGACTGTTGTCCTCATTTTTGTTGCCATATTCACCTTCAATATCTGTCTATATTTCTGAGATGAGGTATTGTAATTATTTACACTATTTACATTGTTCGGACTGTTGTCCTCATCTTTGTTGCCATATTCACCTTCAATATCTGTCTATATTTCTGAGATGGGGTATTGTAATTATTTACACTATTCGGACTGTTGTCCTCATCTTTGTTGCCATATTCACCTTCAATATCTGTCTATATTTCTGAGATGAGGTATTTTAATTATTTACACTATTCAGACTGTTGTCCTCATCTTTGTTGCCATATTCACCTTCAATATCTGTCTATATTTCTGAGATGAGGTATTGTAATTATTTACACTATTTACATTGTTCGGACTGTTGTCCTCATCTTTGTTGCCATATTCACCTTCAATATCTGTCTATATTTCTGAGATGAGGTATTGTAATTATTTACACTATTTACACTATTCGGACTGTTGTCCTCATCTTTGTTGCCATATTCACCTTCAATATCTGTCTATATTTCTGAGATGAGGTATTGTAATTATTTACACTATTACATTGTTCAGACTGTTGTCCTCATCTTTGTTGCCATATTCACCTTCAATATCTGTCTATATTTCTGAGATGAGGTATTTTAATTATTTACACTATTCAGACTGTTGTCCTCATCTTTGTTGCCATATTCACCTTCAATATCTGTCTATATTTCTGAGATGAGGTATTGTAATTATTTACACTATTTACATTGTTCGGACTGTTGTCCTCATCTTTGTTGCCATATTCACCTTCAATATCTGTCTATATTTCTGAGATGAGGTATTGTAATTATTTACACTATTTACACTATTCGGACTGTTGTCCTCATCTTTGTTGCCATATTCACCTTCAATATCTGTCTATATTTCTGAGATGAGGTATTTTAATTATTTACACTATTTACATTGTTCGGACTGTTGTCCTCATCTTTGTTGCCATATTCACCTTCAATATCTGTCTATATTTCTGAGATGAGGTATTGTAATTATTTACACTATTCGGACTGTTGTCCTCATCTTTGTTGCCATATTCACATTCAATATCTGTCTATATTTCTGAGATGAGGTATTGTAATTATTTACACTATTTACATTGTTCGGACTGTTGTCCTCATCTTTGTTGCCATATTCACCTTCAATATCTGTCTATATTTCTGAGATGAGGTATTGTAATTATTTACACTATTTACACTATTCGGACTGTTGTCCTCATCTTTGTTGCCATATTCACCTTCAATATCTGTCTATATTTCTGAGATGAGGTATTGTAATTATTTACACTATTTACATTGTTCGGACTGTTGTCCTCATCTTTGTTGCCATATTCACCTTCAATATCTGTCTATATTTCTGAGATGAGGTATTGTAATTATTTACACTATTTACACTATTCGGACTGTTGTCCTCATCTTTGTTGCCATATTCACCTTCAATATCTGTCTATATTTCTGAGATGAGGTATTGTAATTATTTACACTATTTACACTATTCGGACTGTTGTCCTCATCTTTGTTGCCATATTCACCTTCAATATCTGTCTATATTTCTGAGATGAGGTATTGTAATTATTTACACTATTCGGACTGTTGTCCTCATCTTTGTTGCCATATTCACCTTCAATATCTGTCTATATTTCTGAGATGAGGTATTGTAATTATTTACACTATTTACACTATTCGGACTGTTGTCCTCATCTTTGTTGCCATATTCACCTTCAATATCTGTCTATATTTCTGAGATGAGGTATTGTAATTATTTACACTTACATTGTTCAAACTATTGTCTTCATCTTCGTTACCATATTCACAACGTTTTGGCTGTTGTACACTCCAGCCTTCTTCGGGTGATATTTCTAAGAATTTCGAGGGCTAAACATTGTGAATATGGCAACAAAGATAAGGATAACTCATGTAAATTAGTGTACCATCTTTGATAAAATGACATAAGGCTAAGTATGTCTGCCTGTTTCTTTTGATAATTATTTTTTTATTTTCTTTATCCAGAACTTAGTGAAGAGAAAAAGTTACGCCAAGAGGAGAGGGAGAACTTCATTTCACCCCGCCCTAGCCTTGAAAGGGAACAGCTGAAGACTGTTGTTTCGAATCAAACAGAGACAATTCAGGTTCTCTCCCAGAGAAGCGCCCAACAGGAATCAACATGTGAGGCCATTCAAAATGAATTGAAAAATATGAAACTGTCCTGTTCAAGTAAGTAGGGGTGGCGGGGGAATTTTGTGTGTTTGTGTAGATGTACGAGGGTCATTCAATAAATAAGGTGAATTTTCCGTATAAGTACTTCTAATACAGATAGAAGCTTTTTTTTATTTTTTTTTTTTCAACATAGTCTCCCAGCAGTGTCACACACTTTTCCCATCTGTGCACAAGATTCTGTATTCCATAAGCGTAACAATCTTTGGACGGATGTCTCAGCCAATTGCTCACAGAACTTTTGGCTTCATCGTCACTTTCAAATTCCATTAAACAATTTAGCCCACTTGTAGACATTTTTTGGTTTGAAACATGTGGCACCATACACAGTTGACATTCTCCTATGAATTTCAACTGGTTTGCACCCTTCAGCAACCAAAAACTCGATGACTGACCTCTGTTCAAACCTGAAGCATGCTTCTTGGTTGGCCATCTTTGTTAATCTCCAAAACTCTCAGTTTTTTTTTTTCAATCTGCAAAAAAAAATAAAATTCTTATGAAAAAGATGTAAAGGAAAAAAATTTAAAAAAAAGTAAGCTTCTATCTGTATTAGAAGTCCTTATACCGAAAAATTCAGCTTATTTATTGAATGACCCTCGTAGAAGTCCTTATACCGAAAAATTCAGCTTATTTATTGAATGACCCTTGTAAAAGTCCTTATACCGAAAAATTCACCTTATTTATTGAATGACCCTCGTAGAAGTCCTTATACCGAAAAATTCACCTTATTTATTGATTGACCCTCGTAGAAGTCCTTATACCAAAAGATTCACCTTATTTATTGAATGACCCTTGTAGAAGTCCTTATACCGAAAAATTCAACTTATTTATTGAATGACCCCCATAGAAGTTCTGATACCGAAAAATTCAGCTTATTTATTGAATGACCCTTGTAAAAGTCCTTATACCGAAAAATTCAACTTATTTATTGAATGACCCTTGTAGATGTCCTTATACCGAAAAATTCAACTTATTTATTGAATGACCCTCGTAGAAGTCCTTATACCGAAAAATTCACCTTATTTATTGATTGACCCTCGTAGAAATCCTTATACCGAAAAATTCACCTTATTTATTGAATGACCCTCGTAGAAGTCCTTATACCGAAAAATTCACCTTATTTATTGATTGACCCTCGTAGAAGTCCTTATACCGAAAAATTCACCTTATTTATTGAATGACCCTAGTAGATGTCCTTATACCGAAAAATTCACCTTATTTATTGAATGACCCTTGTAGAAGTCCTTATACCTAAAAATTCACCTTATTTATTGAATGACCCTAGTAGATGTCCTTATACCGAAAAATTCACCTTATTTATTGATTGACCCTCGTAGAAGTCCTTATACCTAAAAATTCAACTTATTTATTGAATGACCCCCATAGAAGTCCTTATACCGAAAAATTCACCTTATTTATTGAATGCCCCTCGTATATAGACACCATAAAGAGACAAGTTATTCTTTATTGTCTATAGCTAATATTTATTTGCTCTTGTTTCATATTCTATCATCGTTAGAAATTAATAGTTAATAATGGTTTAACAGTGCCAGATTTTGCACCCAGCTCCTCACTTCTTACAGGAACCCAGTCTTCTTCCTTTTTTTATCCTTCGTACCAATTTTTCTTTATCATACATTTGTTTTTAATCATTTCACCTCAGGCAAGTTGATGAAGCCACTAAAGCACTTGGTGGGTGGGTACTGAGAATGAAAGACAATAGAGTGAAGGAGATTGAGAAAACATTACTGAGAAGAGAAAATTCTAAGAAATTGGGAGAGGGGACAATAAAAAGAACAGGATTCAAGGAGACAGAAAATGACGATTGACGTTGCATTTACATTTTTGAAGATCAGGGGTGGCAGGGGAGCAAGGAGCCAGAAGAGAGTTCCACAAGTGAGAAGTGCAAGAGAAGAAACTGTCAGCATAAAACTTATAGTTACATCTCATTTCAACTGTAAAATGATGAGACCTAGCTGCCAATCTAGTACTGCACTTAGTCATAAAGTTAAACTTTATCTGAAATTAATAATAACCAGTCCCTGTCTTACAAACATTTCTCTTTATAATAATTTTAAAATAATTTAGCAGACAATGTTATTTTCTCTATGGTAACTGTATTTTTGACGATTACTTTACATCTTTCATTACTGTGTAGAGAGAAAATGGTGTGTTTATCGTGGTCAGTATCACTTCTCGCCCTTTTGGCTAAGAAATGATCAGCACTACAGGATTTTGTGTCTGCTCAGCATTATGCAAATCTTGTTGTAGATGAGGAGACAACAGGACTTTCTTGGAGGTGAGAAGTTCACCTCATCCCAACTGATCTCTTTCCTTAAGCATCAGCTTAAAGTTAAGATCTGGGTGGAAAGGGTGCGGCTTTTTTGTTGAAATCCAGCAAAATTCCTCTAATGGAATCATCAGTCATCCCAGCTCGTGTTTAAGGTAATTTAGAAACTTTTCTGATTTTCAGTTTTGGCTTCCATTAGCTTTTTTTTTTTCCCCGGCGTTTTTAACATGAAAGTGCATAGGCCACCTGTTTTTTTTACTCCATTTTTGTTTCTTGTTTGGGGTGATATGATTAAAAAGCAAAAAAAATGCTCTTTGCTTAGGACTTGTGTTGCTCTACCACCACTCCCCTAAAAAAATGTTTGTAGAATCTTTTTGCGGTTTAAAATCTTTGGTTTGAAAAGCCATCTCAGCATAATGTGGCCTACCATCTGTGTCAAAATTGTTCCACTGGAATCATCTTTTTTATTCATCTCCAGCCGACTGTTGCCTTTTATAAGAACACATTTATTCACATGACTCATATTACGTTTGTTTCCTCTTTTTTTCTTTTTTGTTGGCCATAGATTAACCAGAAATCTTTCCAAAAGACATTTATCCTTAATACACACTCTACCCAATGTTTCCTTTCACCTGTCCCACCTTGCTTGGGGTGAAATGATTTTTTAAAAAATAAGTGAGTTTGTTTATTTTTTTCCTCCCTGTTTAGAATTTGGTTCTTGGTTCCTGCTTCTAAAGTCTTCCTTTTTTCTTTTTTTTTTTGCTCTTGGTTTAGAATTTGGTACCCTGTTTCTTCTAAAGTCTCCACATTTTTTTTTTTTTTTTTTTTTGCTCCTGGTTTAGAATTTGGCACCCTGTTTCTTCTAAAGTCTCCTCATTTTTTTTTTTTTTTTTTTCTTTTTTGCTCCTGGTTTAGAATTTGGTATCCCGTTTCTTCTAAAGTCTCCTAATTTTTTTTTTTTGCTCCTGGTTTAGAATTTAGTACCCTGTTTCTTCTGAAGTCTCCTCATTTTTTGCACTTGGTTTAGAATTTGGTACCCTGTTTCTCCTAAAGTCTGCACATTTTTTTTAATTTTTTTTTTTTGCTCCTGGTTTAGAATTTAGTACACAGTTTCTTCTGAAGTCTTCTCAATATTTTTTTTTTTTTTTTTTTTTTTTTTTTGCTCTTGGTTTATAATTTGGTACCCTGTTTCTTCTAAAGACTCCTCATTTTTTTTTTTTTTTTTTTGGCTCCTGGTCTATAATTTGGTACCCAGTTTCTTCTAAAGTTTCCTAATTTTTTTTTTTTTTTTTTTTTTTTTTTTTTGCTCCAGGTTTAGAATTTGGTACCCTGTTTCTTTTAAAGTCTCCTCATTTTTTTTTTTTTTTTTTGCTCCTGGTTTAGAATTTGGTACCCAGTTTCTTCTAAAGTCTTCTTAATTTTTTTTTCTTTCTTTTTTTCTCCTGGTTTAGAATTTGGTACCCTGTTTCTTTTAAAGTCTTCTCAATTTTTTTTTTTTTTCTTTTTTTGGTATCCCGTTTCTTCTAAAGTCTCCTAATTTTTTTTTTTTGCTCCTGGTTTAGAATTTAGTACCCTGTTTCTTCTGAAGTCTCCTCATTTTTTCTTTTTTTTTTTGCTCCTGGTTTAGAATTTGGTATCCCGTTTCTTCTAAAGTCTCCTAATTTTTTTTTTTTTTGCTCCTGGTTTAGAATTTAGTACCCTGTTTCTTCTGAAGTCTCCTCATTTTTTGCACTTGGTTTAGAATTTGGTACCCTGTTTCTCCTAAAGTCTGCACATTTTTTTAAATTTTTTTTTTTGTTCCTGGTTTAGAATTTAGTACATAGTTTCTTCTGAAGTCTTCTCAATATTTTTTTTTTTTTTTTTTTTTTTTTTGCTCTTGGTTTATAATTTGGTACTCTGTTTCTTTTAAAGTCTCCTCATTTTTTTTTTTTTTTTTTTTTTGCTCCTGGTTTAGAATTTGGTACCCAGTTTCTTCTAAAGTCTTCTTAATTTTTTTTTCTTTCTTTTTTTCTCCTGGTTTAGAATTTGGTACCCTGTTTCTTTTAAAGTCTTCTCAATTTTTTTTTTTTTTTCTTTTTTTGGTATCCCGTTTCTTCTAAAGTCTCCTAATTTTTTTTTTTTTTTGCTCCTGGTTTAGAATTTAGTACCCTGTTTCTTCTGAAGTCTCCTCATTTTTTGCACTTGGTTTAGAATTTGGTACCCTGTTTCTCCTAAAGTCTGCACATTTTTTTAAATTTTTTTTTTTGTTCCTGGTTTAGAATTTAGTACATAGTTTCTTCTGAAGTCTTCTCAATATTTTTTTTTTTTTTTTTTTTTTTTGCTCTTGGTTTATAATTTGGTACCCTGTTTCTTCTAAAGACACATCATTATTTTTTTTTTTTTTTTTTTTTTTTTTTTTTTGCTCCAGGTTTAGAATTTGGTACTCTGTTTCTTTTAAAGTCTCCTCATTTTTTTTTTTTTTTTTTTTGCTCCTGGTTTAGAATTTGGTACCCAGTTTCTTCTAAAGTCTTCTTAATTTTTTTTTTCTTTCTTTTTTTCTCCTGGTTTAGAATTTGGTACCCTGTTTCTTTTAAAGTCTTCTCAATTTTTTTTTTTTTTTTCTTTTTTTGGTATCCCGTTTCTTCTAAAGTCTCCTAATTTTTTTTTTTTTTGCTCCTGGTTTAGAATTTAGTACCCTGTTTCTTCTGAAGTCTCCTCATTTTTTCTTTTTTTTTTGCTCCTGGTTTAGAATTTGGTATCCCGTTTCTTCTAAAGTCTCCTAATTTTTTTTTTTTGCTCCTGGTTTAGAATTTAGTACCCTATTTCTTCTGAAGTCTCCTCATTTTTTGCACTTGGTTTAGAATTTGGTACCCTGTTTCTACTAAAGTCTGCACATTTTTTTTTAATTTTTTTTTTTTTTTGCTCCTGGTTTAGAATTTAGTACACAGTTTTTTCTGAAGTCTTCTCAATATTTTTTTTTTTGCTCTTGGTTTATAATTTGGTACCCTGTTTCTTCTAAAGTTTCCTAATTTTTTTTTCTTTTCTTTTTTGCTCCTGGTTTAGAATTTAGTACCCTGTTTCTTTTAAAGTGTCCTCATTTTTTTTTTTTTTTGCTCCTTGTGTAGAATTTGGTACCCAGTTTCTTCTAAAGTCTCCTCATTTTTCTTTTTGCTTCTAGATTAGAATTTGGTACCCAGTTTCTTCTAAAGACTTCTCAATTTTTTTTTTTTCTTTTTTGCTCCTGGTTTAGAATTTGGTACCCAGTTTCTTCTAAAGTCTCCTCATTTTTCTTTTTGCTTCTAGATTAGAATTTGGTACCCAGTTTCTTCTAAAGACTTCTCAATTTTTTTTTTTTTTTTTTGCTCCTGGTTTAGAATTTGGTACCCAGTTTCTTCTAAACTCTCCTCATTTTTTTTTTTTTGCTCCTGGTTTAGAATTTAGTACTCTGTTTCTTCTGAAGTCTCCTCATTTTTTCTTTTTTTTTTTTTGCTCCTGGTTTAGAATTTGGTACCCAGTTTCTTCTAAAGTCTCCTAATTTTTTTTTTTTTTTTTTTTTGCTCCTGGTTTAGAATTTGGTACCCAGGTTCTTCTAAAGTCTCCTCAATTTTCTTTTTGCTTCTAGATTAGAATTTGGTACCCAGGTTCTTCTAAAGTCTCCTCATTTTTCTTTTTGCTTCTAGATTAGAATTTGGTACCCAGTTTCTTCTAAAGTCTTCTCAATTTTTTTTTTCCTTTTTTGCTCCTGGTTTAGAATTTGGTACCCAGGTTCTTCTAAAGTCTCCTCATTTTTCTTTTTGCTTCTAGATTAGAATTTGGTACCCAGTTTCTTCTAAAGTCTTCTCAATTTTTTTTTTCCTTTTTTGCTCCTGGTTTAGAATTTGGTACCCAGGTTCTTCTAAAGTCTCCTCATTTTTCTTTTTGCTTCTAGATTAGAATTTGGTACCCAGTTTCTTCTAAAGTCTTCTCAATTTTTTTTTTCCTTTTTTGCTCCTGGTTTAGAATTTGGTACCCAGTTTCTTCTAAAGTCATCTCATTTTATGTTTTTTTTTTACTCTTGGTTTAGAATTTGGTACCCTGTTTCTTCTAATGCCTTCTAAATTCTTCTAAATTCTAAAACCCCACTTCCTTCTCCTAAATTCTCCTCATATTTTTTTTTTTTGCTTCTTGTTTTCGCCTTTGTGGCATTATCGCTTGCTTGGGTTGTAAATAAAAAATTTGAAATGTTTGTATTAATCAGATTTGTTTTAACAGATGTTAGCTATTTACTTATACGTGATGCTTGGTTTGTTTGTATAGGATCTGACATTCTCGCTAAAACAATTTATCAATATTTTTAATAAATAAATATTACAAGCTGCAGTTTATACTCTATACTGTTTATACAAACATAGATATTTCTTGAAAACCTTCACAATACTGGTTGCTTAAACCAATCCCTCACTTATGTCCAGTTGAAATTTAAATTTAGGGGAAATATATCTTGAAATTTTTTTCTAACACCATATCACTGAATACCGATTTTATTATGCAAAAATTGGCTTGCATGGTACCATCTGACATAATGTTATGATTCTAATGGGGGATCAATTTATTACTTAATATCAATAGAAAAACGATCCTCGACTTTATGCCTGTTAGATATTCTTTAATATTTAACATGACTTTGATTGGTTAAAACCAGTATAATTTTGAAAACATTGTTTTGCATAATAAAATGTGACATCTTGTAGTCATTATAAAGGGGGCTCAATTTATTATTTTATAACCATAGAGAACTGATCTCCCACTTTATGTGTGGTTAAGAATTGTATTAATATTTAAGGAAAATATATATTAAAGACTTGCATTATAGAGTTTGGTATAATGCCGTAATTTTAAAGGGGGATCAATTTATTACTTAATAACAATAGAAAACCGATCCCTCACTTTATGTACAGTTGAGAATTGTATTAATATTTAAGGAAAATATATATTAAAGACTTGCATTATAGAGTTCGGTATAATGCCGTAATTTTAAAGGGGATCAATTTATTACTTAATAACAATAGAAAACCGATCCCTCACTTTATGTACAGTTGAGAATTGTATTAATATTTAAGGAAAACATATATTAAAGACTTGCATTATAGAGTTCGGTCTAATGCCGTAATTTTAAGGGGGGGATCAATTTATTACTTAATAACAATAGAAAACCGATCCCTCACTTTATGTACAGTTGAGAATTGTATTAATATTTAAGGAAAATATATATTAAAAATTTCCCAACCTCAGTTTGTCAATATCAATTTTATTTTGAAAACCTTAACTTGCATTATAAAATCTGGTGTAATGCCATAGTTTTAAAGGAGGATCACTTTATTATTTTGTAACCATAGAAAACCAATCCCCAACTTTATGTCCAGAAGAAATGTATATTAATATGTAATGTAAATAGTGCATCTCAATATATTTGCACCACCTTGTTTTGATGATTTATAAGATTAAATATTTATTTGAATCTAAATTTTTTTTTCTGAATGATGGTACCATTGATTTGTACAGTTAACACAACAGCTGGTTCATTCGAAGTAGATCTAAGCATGTCAGCCATTTGTAGGAAATGCCTTGAATTTTTGTTTTGTTTTTATGGCATATCAACACCTCGGCGGGTCATTTATTGCCAACTAAATTTTTTATTTATTTTATTGCTGGTAATACCTTTTTCTTTCAACAATTTATTTGTTGTTTTTATATAAGTTTTGTATCTAGTAATACTTTTTTCTTTTTGAGTATCAAGATTCATTGGGATTTGTTTTTAAGGGCAGGGTCCCCAAGTTCTACCCTGTTATTTAACCCATAACTGGAGGGAAGGGACGGATTAATACCTTTCCCAAGGGTACCAGTGCTTAAGTGAATGCAGGGTATTCAACTGGAATTCGAACTCGACTCACTGATTTCTCTTTCCGAGCCGATATCCACTGCACCACAACGCACATCCGTCACTAAATGCTTACAGCACCTGGTATTCCCAAGCAGTCACCCATCTAAGAACTGACCAGGCTCAATGTTGCTTAACTTCGGTGATTGAGCGAGAATCGGTGTATTCAACGTGATATGGCCATCAGCCCTTGAATTTTGAAGTTTTGCTTCTGTTTAAGAAAGTTAAAGTTTTAGACAGTGGGAGAGTGAAGACAATGACGAACCAGCTACAGGGGGTGAAAGAGAAAGGGCAAGAGAAGTATGGGAACACAGGAGTGAAGACAGTTGCGAAGGTAGAGAGAAAGGAAAAGAACAAGATACACGGGGTGATGTGGAAAGGGCTGGAGCCAATTGGATAAAAGATGGGAATTGACATTGCATTTAAATTCTTGGAGGTTATAGCCATCAGGAAAGCAAGTATATAGAAGGGAGTTCCACAGGCGAGAAAAGAAGCTGATGGAGTAGAATTGTTGCCTACATTTCGTTGATCTAACTGTAAAAGGGTGGGACCTTGTTGCCAGTCTGGTTGCCCGAGCAAATTCTTGTGGTGGGAGCACCAGTGACCTAAATTCTTAAGAGCAGAAACCATGAAAATATTTGTAAAAGCGACAGAATATATATATATATATATATATATATATATATTGTCATCCGCAGATAGATCTGTTTCGCTGTATCACAGCTCATCAGTACGGTTAGACTCCGATTACTCCCTAACCCAGGCTCAAAACCCGACCGAATTGCCGTCAGTCGGTGACTTTACACCTGGACCACAGGGTGTTTGGTGGAAGAAGGCAGTCTTTTTTAGCGCATAATGGAGTCATACGGAAATTTATGAAACTGGCATTAGCCAACATATTTGAATTTTTATTTGTTTAACATTATTATATTTTTAATAGATGCTCATATTTGAGTGGAAAGTCTGTTTATTTTATATATATATATATATATATATATATATATATATATATATATATATATAAACAGTACATTATCACTTCCACTGGCCTTAATCATTTGAGAAATTGTTTAGAAAATATCTATCTTTCGGCAGGAATCAAACCTCCAAACTTTAAGAATCAACCCACGAAAGATTTTATGGAAGACAAGCTTCAATTTTACCTTTGTATTGGTATTCTCCTGATTTTCATCAAACAATTTTTTTAAATTTTTTTTTATAATTATATCACCCCTAGCAAGGCAGTCTATTGCCCCTGGTGCGTTGGTAGTCATATAGGAGGAAAGTTATAAGAAAGAATGACAGGTTACAGGGGGTGTCAGGAAGTGGCTAAGAGAAGGGTTAAGATACTGAGAGTGATGTGGCCCTCATTGTCTGTTGTCTTTATCTTTGTTGTGGTTATCAAACTCTTCAGCCATTGTGCCGCCTGTTATTCTTCAGGTGTCTCTGTCAGTGTGTGTAACCTTCAGGAAATATATGAAGCTTGAACCCTTTATTTAATCAGTAGGGGACAGATAGTTCTCTTTTCACAGTCCATTTTTGGAGAAAATATAATGGAAGTAGAGAAATTTCATGCCTATTAGAAACTCATTAATATCTAATCTAAATCTAAACTTATTTATAAATGGAACTTTGTGTCTGTGTGTCCATTATCTATAGACTCCGAAACAGCTCAACCGATTTTCTTGAAAATTTACACAGTTGTACTATAAGCGTCTGCAAATGTTCTTAGCTAGGTTTTGTGTCGAGATACCCCTGATAAATATCGATAATCAAAAAAATTGGGTTATAGAAGGAGTGGTCCAATTTTAATCAAATTTGATACACTCATAGACAAAGACATAAGAAACAATATTCAGAGGTTTCAAGGTTGCAGTTCTTACAATAGTGCAGAAAATAGATAATATTTATATATATATATATATATATATATATATATATATAAAAGCAAGATGTTTGTGTGTGTGTCTGTTTATTTGCCTGTATGTCTGTATTTTTTTCAGCCCTTTTATTTTAGTTTTTTCTTCAGGTTTGGCTCTAAGTAGGTATAATTGTAGTTCTTACTCTCAACCATGATACCATTTACTCAGAGGACTTATTTAGCCTTCAAAATTCAGTTTACGATGAAAAAAACTTATTTGATATCGATACCAGGAAATCAAAATTTGACTTACATTCATTCATTTTTCTTTCAGTCTACGGTTTTGCTTTAACTGGAAACAACTATTGCTTTTTAGTCTTTCATGCCAACGTCCAAAGAGTCTGAGCTCCAGGACCATGGATTAGTTTTAAAGTTTTCATTACACCCGAGCAATGCCGGGTTATACTGCTAGTTTAACATAAATATATCTTCCGTTGGTTAAAACCAATTTTATTTTGACAACATTGATTTGAATAATAAAATCTGACACAATGAGGGATCAATTTATTACTATGTTTTAGCTAATGAAAATTTATATTCATGTTTAATGTAAACTAGCAGTATAGCCCGGCGTTGCTTGGGTGTAATGAAAGCTTTAAAGCTAATCCATGGTACTGGAGCTCAGACTCTTTGGACGTTGACATGAAAGACTAAAAAGCAACAGTTGTTCCCAGTTAAAGCAAAACTGTAGACTGAAAGAAAAATGAATGAATTTAAGCACTTCCACCTTTTGTGAAACAAGGACAACCTTGGACTAAATAATTCCTTCAGCAGACCTACTGCTTCATTAAATTCAAGGTCCCTTGTTTTTTTTTTGGTAGAATAAAATCTGTGAACTTGTGTTCATATGTCCCTAGTTTTCTGAGGAGTAGTCTCATCTTTTTTTCAGAAGACCAGGACTTGCAATCAATTTCATAGAAATCCTGGTACTGATGATAATATCTCTCGAATGTTTTATCCTCGTCCGGATTATATGTAAAACTTTCGATGGTTGACCAGATAGTATTTTGCGAAAAAGTACAATCGTCCGAGTTTTTATTTTTTTCGAGAATTGCTTCCCGTAAGAGCTCTTGCATTTCTATGCTTTTTTTTGCATTTTCTTCCTGGAATTTTTGTTGTTTTTTCTCACTATCCAACTGCATCTGTAACATTTTTTCTTGCAATTCCATTTGCTTTTTGTCGTTTCTTTCTTGCATTTCTATTTGTAGTTTACGAAATCTTTCTTCGCTTTCTCTTTGTTGTTGCATCTGATATTTTATCAGTTCCAACATGGAAGCTTGAAATTGTTCCATTTTTCCTTTTTTCCAGAGCACAAAATTCAATTATATATTTCTCTCTTTTCACAGAGGGGAGGGTCACAAATTTTAACCCAAAAGTTTTTCTCAACAACAGAAAAATAGCAAAATGTAGCATGTACTTTCTTCGCTGTGTATACGACTTTCTGTTCGATAACCTTCGTCTTTCTGTTCGATAATCTTCGTCTTTCTGTTCGATAATCTTCGTCTTTCTGTTTGATAATCTTCGACTTTCTGCTTGATAATCTTCGACTTTCTGTTCAATAATCTTCATCGCCACTGTTATGTCGTGAGTAAGAATAAATAACTCAACAACAGGAATAGGTTAATTGTTGTATTCCGTGAAAATAGTATTTACAAAGGTTATTAGTATCCAATACAAGAATAAGGGTTAATCGTCTCAACCATCGTAAGACGTAGTATGAGCAATGGGTACTTCCGGGTCGTCACCGGAAGTCTACGACTGACTTGTCAATCGGCTGCTCGGCACACTCTCCTACGTAGATGCCACCATTACTTTACATAGTAATGGAATAGTCCATTGTAGCCGAATAGGTGCGGGCATCCCAACATTCAAACATTTAATTACTTAGTTGTGAGTTCAATACCTGGCTGTAGCAGTGGTGAACAAATAACTTAGTTGAGTCAAAGGGAGATAACTAAGACATCCAGAAGGAGCATGGCTTAAGGAATGAGAACAATATGCCCCAGTGATCAAAATAAAGGGTTCAATTTGAAATTCCAATCACCTGAAGAAGGCTGGAGCATACAACGGCCAAAATGTCATGAATATAGCAATAAAGATGAGGACAACAGGCTGAACAATAAATAACGTAAAAACAAATCCGTTTTTATCAAGCTGTGCAAGTTTTAGTCCTTGTGGCAATGAGGAAATGACAGAAAGAATGAAATGTCACATCCAAAAGTGTCAAGTGTCACAACATGGGACTGTCGATCAGTTGGCGTCCTTTAAAGGTTTTTTTTTTTAAATCAAATGAAAGAATCTATAAAGGTTGACATTTAAACTTTTCACCACACCATGCTTATCTAAATGAACCAAATGGATGTGACTGAGGCTAGGTGCTTAGTGAAAAGTGCACACTATCTCTCCTCCCTCTGTCTTTTATATGTGTGTTTGTATATATATATATATATATATATATATTTAGAATAAAATGTGCGAGAAGTTGTGAACGTTTTGTTTAAAGTGTAGATTTATTGTTGCTATTATTATTATTCATAATAATAATAATAGCAACAATAAATTAATCAGTCTCGTCCCTCCAGTTATGGGTTAAATAATAGGACAGATTGGGTTCTATAGCTTTGGCTGGCAACCAGTCTACTGCAGATAGCAATGGCAACCTACTGTGGGATAATCTTCTGCCCAGTCAGTCATGTCTCTTTCCAGACATGATCACCCAAAGCGTGTATCACGTATGGCACTTAACTGAATGAATGAAGATTATAGTTGGAAACATAAGCATCTACTGGGCAAAAAGTGGGGGATGAGTTTTCTATTGTTATTAAGTAATAAACTTAATAACAATAGAAAACTGACAGACAGTCACAACACGGGACTGTCGATCAGTTGGCGTCCTTTAAAGGTTTTTTTTTTTTAACTCAAATGAAAGAATCTATAAAGGCTGACATTTAAACTTTTCACCACACCATGCTAATCTAAATGAACCAAATGGATGTGACTGAGGCTAGGTGCTTAGTGAAAAGCGCACACTATCTCTCCTCCCCCTCTGTTTTATATGTGTGTTTTTATATATATATATATATATATATATATATAGTTTGAATCTTGCCGAATGAGACACATTTTCATAACAATAATTTATCGTAAATAATCAGGCCCGTAGAAATAAGTATATAATACTGTTTGATTTAAAACCGAATATCTACTTAAATACGAGTATTGATCAAAAATAATGTTTAAACAAATCATTTCAAAATTGTCGGTTGTTTATAACCAATTTTCATTTATCTACGTTAATTTCCGTAATATATATAGTAATTATAACAATATTAATAGTAACAGAAATAATTCTGCTAATACTAGTAATAGTTATACTATAATTTAGATCGTCTTGAATAACCTACCGAGGACGAACTTGTAGGGAAAAGGAGGGGAAGTAAAAAAAGAAACAAACGAAGTATATGAACAAAATTCAAATATTCGTAGGAAAGTAAAAAAAAAAACCAAGATGAAAACCCTAACACTAAAGCGCTCAATACAAAAGTAGAGCAACAAAGACAGAAAATCTATGCAAGAGCCAACAAACCTACCTAGGTTTCACCCTTCAGCTTATCAGGGTAAGAATTTCTGCCTAAATTATATATATATATATATATATATATATAATTTAGGCAGAAATTCTTTTTTTTGTTATTTTTAATGCATTCATACTATCAAATGCTTTTTGTATTCACATTATATTTATAAAATCCTCGTTTAAGTCATCTGATTTTCTTTGCCATGTGTGTCTGGCTATTAATGTGTGAATTATGAATGTAATAACTATCTTTTATGTTTTGCAGTTATCACAGCTGAGAGGGATTCGCTGAGGAAACGTCTACATCTTGCAGAAACGGCTGAAACAGGTGCATACAAATGCAACACCTGCAAAGAGCAAGCATCAAACTTAGATGCCAAGGTAAGTGTAATAATAGCTAAAAAGCAAATAGCAAGGTGACCAACAACCAACTGGTTTATAAAAAGGAAATTAATAGATAAATAAAACTTTCAAGATCATCATTAACTTGGGAAGGGGCTCTTATTTCATCCGATTAGAATAATGAATTAAAGCAGAATGTTTATTTCAATTTGTTAATCTTTTTTTTCTTTTTTTTTTTTGTTAAAACCGGTTACAAAGTGTGATGATGATGATGAAGGAGAAAGACAAATCTTTCTTCAAAAAAGAATTTCAATATTTCATTAATTTTAGGGGTGGGGTGGCTCAGTTTTTCATACAATGCTATAGCAAATCGATCCTGTGCAATTGACATTTTTGTTTGTGCATATTCAACTACTGAATCCTTTGCGAAATATTTGAATATAGCCATTCTTGGAGTTTCTGAGGAAGATGACATCATTAGAACTGAAGAAAACTTGAAAAAGACAAAAACAAGAGCAACAACTCGTCTCAAAAGAAACAAAACAAAGCAACCCATAATGCGAGTGGTTCCAAAATGAAGGATCGGTTTACTATAACGTTGTATCTCAAGTGGTTCTTCATTTTTGATAACCGTAAATTTATCTGGCAGTCTTTTTTGAATATGCCTTCACCTAACCATGTCTCTGCCCTCACCCCTCTATCGGGTAAAAAAAAAAAAATATTCATTAAATTTTTTTTTTCAGTATATCACTTGGTCTATCCAAATAACTTAGTTCCTTTCTTTCAGTATCAGAAAATAGTGTTACAATGGAAAAGAGAAATGAAAAGAAATGATTCTTGCCCAAAAATTTAATTTTCATGCCGATGACAGATTCTAAATCGTCAAGTTAAAATTTGAGATTAATTATGATAAAAAGAAATGAAAATTTTTTTTTCTTTCTCTTTTATTCAAATCTCATAAAGATTCTGTCTTCTGGTAGCAAAAACAGCATAAAGACTAAAAAAAGACATAACTAGATCGGAAAATAATCGCATGATCAAGATGCTGACGTTCCACACTACCTTAAACAAAAATAGTTTTACTTAATAACAATATTGCCTAAAAGTTGCAACATTGAATCTGAATTTTAAATGATTTAAAAACTTCATAAAATTATAATTAAAATTGTAAAAAAATAAAAACAAATTTTGTAAAACTCTATTTTTCACAAGACAATATTGCATGAAATATATCTTATTATATCGAAGAAAACAGCGACTTACCTCGTCAAATCAAGCGACAACACGTCGTGTTAATACTACCACAGAAAATGCGACGAAAAAGAAAATTACAGACCCAAACAGAAAAAAGGGGCACATATTCCGCATAACATGCTGAAAACGAAATATTTAAAAAAAAAACACGTCCGTTGCAGGAGTCGCTATAAAAATTTATGCAAATATTTAGCATCCTCTCTGAGTTGTCGGCCAATGGAAAAAATTGATCGGCCGATAAAAACAGTCCTTGTTCTTGAAGCAGGGAAAAAAAATTTTTGGGTCAGACTGGTTACGTTGATAGCAGTTTTGCGAGATTGTACCTGCAAATTGGATTTTTGGCATTTTCTTTTTCTGGCCCGATATTCAAGTCTAAACTTTAAGTGATTTTTCTTTGCATTGTGGAAGTAATTTGCAAGAAAATATTTCCTTGCAATACCAGATCTCCTACACTTATTTATAAAAGCAATAAAAAGCATTTCTTATTAAATAATGTTTTCAGCTTATGTCGATTTTTTTTTTTTTTTAATGATTCAGTACAGATTTTTGGTAAAATGAGGTTCAGTTTTACAAAAATCGCTACTTTTAACTAATATAGTCAATAAAAATTATCTCATTGAATTTCTCAAGTTTTCATAAAATTAAGTGAATTGGAACACACGTAAAAAACATTTTCTGATAAAAAAATGTCATTCATTTGTGAACAAGTCTTGCAAGTTTAATTAAAATCTGACAATTATTTGATTTTTGCAAGAATTTCCAAAGTAATGTAACTTTCATGGCAAAAGAGATGCTAAAATTTGCTATGCTAATTTTTGGCTTATATTCTGACACAAAAAAGATTTTTACTCAAAATTTTGAATGTTCTAAAAAGCATAATAAAATCTAATTAGATATTTGTTATCATGGAACATCCTGCCATCCCCGAGAATGGAATGCTCTAGACTATAAAGGATGGTGACAAGCGGTAGGAGCGCAAACGTCTTAGGCGAAGGCATTCTCTACTTGATAGTTTATTCCGCTCCTACTCGTTGACTGCTTATCTGTATCTTATTGTTAATTGTACATTCGTACAATAAATCCGTTATATCGTATTCCTGTGTCGAGTACCATTCTTCCACTAATCTTTACACTGATATTCCTTTCCAGGATATATCAATATTCAAAAAATACTTTGATTTTTCCTCTTAATAATAACAAAGATTTTGATGATAAAAATGTTTTAAGTTTGGAGCAAATCTATCGCCCGGTTCACACTCCACCCACGTCTATTGAACAGGTGAAGAGGCTCATCCCTTGTTCCCTGTTTAGGATGTGGTTTCCGGCTTTCTCTTTTCCAAACTTTTCACTCTTACGTAGCCCCCTGCGCTTTAGTGGTGTTACCGCCTTGCTTGGGGTGATATGATTAAAAAAAATTTTTTTTCCTCATGGTATGCTAATTTTTAGCTATTTTGTAGAGGTACCTAATTTTGTTTTCTAAATTGCAAAGATCCTGTATGGCTTTATAGCGGGTTAGCCGCTCTTTTCCAGTTTATAGTGGAGAGCCCGTTCTAGTGAAGGGTAGTTGTGTATTGTTGAAGATTGATGGAATTTGGCCTTGTTGAGCCCACTATAAGTCATAAAAAGATTATATTTCAAGAAAAGCAATTTGAGTTGAAAAATAACATTTTATATATACACATATCAATTAAAGTTTTTTTTACAATTAAAGTAATACTTGAAGTATAGGTCCAACGAACGTTAAAATGTTCATGGCAATAAAATGCTGAAAAGAGAATTAATGCTTAGGAATGTGGGAGCGTTGTAAGTAAGGAATGTCTTTGATGTATTCGCTCCTTGGATCAGTAAGTAGTTTTGAGACAGCGAAAGATGAGAGGGAAGGGAGGCGAACATAGTAAGCTAATTGACTTGGGTCAAGGGGGCTACTAATTACATTCGTCTCTCTCGAATTTGGGTCTGTCTGTCTGGCGATGCTTTCTGTATCGGCTTTTTTTATCTTCTTTTTCGATCACAGATCATTTGGGATTTCACACTTGTATTTGATTCTGGGCTTCCAATTGGCTGATAAATAAAATTCGTGTAGGCTTGTGAACTGGAAATTTAATATTTAATTAATTTTTATTTTTCAACTGGAACATCTGCGCGAACCCGGATGCGCACTGGCGAGTTTTGGTCATTTGCTTTCTGGTCTTTATAGTGTAAACATCTGGTCCCTCGCTTTTGCTCCGTATCACCACAGGGCAAGCTAGGTAAAACAAGCTAACATTAATGGGATTCTTCTTTTTTTATTATTTTGCAACAAGTAAAATTCTTCTCATTGTCATATACTGCAAATTCATCCACATATTGAACAATAAAACTCATTAAAACAATTTCTACAAATGAAAGAAGTAAAGATTGAGACTTTGTTTTGACATCTTTCAGAGTTTCCAAAAATCACCTCTTTCGTCTGCCAAAGAAAAGAAAGGAGTGGTTTCCAGCGACTCAACTTCTTCAGATGACCAGGTAAGATTTGTTTCTGTGTCCAACGCATTTTGGTACGTTATCTGCTGTTATGAAAGACAGACCCATAAAAAAAACACTGCTTCTTATAACAGATTTTAAAATATAAAGTGGGGGATCAATTCTATATTATTATCAATATATAAACTGATCCCTCACTTTGTGGACATGCTAGTTTCAAGACATATTCTAGATTTATAGGCTTGAGCAAATGAATGGTAGAGCAGGGTTTGGGAAGGAGTAACAAGAGAAAGGTGTTAAGAGCTACAAGGGAGAGGAAGAAGTGGAGAGCCATGATCGCCTATGTCCTGAAGTGACTTGGCACATAGAAGAATAATAAATAACTAATCAGTATTGACAAGAGGTGGATTCATACCTAATCAGAATTTGATAAACAAATAAGAAATTATAATGTGGGTATAAAGTGGGGGATCAATTCTATATTATTATCAATATATAAACTGATCCCTCACTTTGTGGACATGCCAGTTTTAATATATTTATATTCTAGATTTATGGGTTTGCACAAATGGATGGCTGAGCAGGGTTTGGGAAGAGTAACAAGAGAAAGGGTGTTAAGAGCTCCAAGTGATAGGAAGATGTGGAAGGCCATGATCACCTATATCCTGAAGGGACACGACTCATAGAAGAAGAGGTAGTAGTTGTGAGTTCAATCCCACACTGGGTAGGGTATGCTTGGACCCAGTGAAAACATGTGGAGCAATAATTGAGCTGGAATAAATAATAGCTAGACACGATATCACGACACATGATCAGCTGAACTACTATTACTACTGTTCTCGACAGGCTCCAAAGGAGAATCTGTGAACGTGATAGGTCCTGACTTGGCAGCTCGACTCCAGCAACTTTCTCAACGGTGGGATGTAGCTTCCTTCTGTCTATTCTACAAATATTTTCATGGCTTCTGCTCTGATGAACTTAAGTCACTGGTGCCCCCGCCACTAGAATTTACTCATGCAACCAGACTGGCAACAAGGTCCCACCCATTTGCAATTAGATCAACCGAGTGCAGCAATCAATTCTACTCCATCAGCTTCTTTTCTTGCACTTCCCACCTGTGGAACTTGCTTCCATAGGCTTACTTTCCTGACGGCTACAACCTCCATGCAATGTTAATGTTCATCTCTTATCCGCTTGATTCCAGTCCTTTCTTCATCACACTGTATATCTTTTTCTTTCTCTCTACCTTTGCAACAGTCTTCACACCTGTGTTCCCATCCTTCTCTTGCCCTTTCTCTGAATTTAAATGCAATGTCAATACCCATCTCTTATCCACCTGACTCCAGTCTTTTCTACATCACCCCGTATATCTTGTTCTTTTCCTTTCTCTCTACCTTTGCTACAGTCTTCACACCAGTGTTTCCATTCTTCTCTTGCCCTATCTCCAGCACCCCCTGTAACTGGTCCGTCTTTCTCTTCACTCTCCTTTTGTCTAAACTTTTACTCTTTTGTAGCCCCCTGCACATCAGTGGTGTATCCTCCACTATGCTTGGGGTGAAACGATTTTTTAAAAAAAACTACGTTATGTAACATGACACAACATGTTTCGTTTAGAATTCCCTGTAGATTATCCAGTATCTCAAAAATTCAGACAAAAAGAAATCTGTGCTTGTCCCCAAAAAACTTCGGTGATATATTAAAATATTTCCTAAAATGTATAGATTTAGGAAAAGATTTATTTGAATGACCACCATTTTGTGCTGTAGTGGTCACAAAAGTAACTTCTCGGGAGTTGGTGTTTTGCACATCACTTTGCAAACTGTCCATCCTGCCTTTTTATTTATGTATTTTTTCTAAAATAGGAGACACTAATTCTGCTTCCTTTTTCTGGTTCTAAGTGTTAGTGTTCATTTTCTTTCTTCTCTAATTTTGGTGTTTACATATTCTCAGTATCCTTCCGTAGAACCAGATTTCTGTTGCCTCAAGTCTCTTCTTCCAGCAGTAAGGCCTCTAATTGGGGAGGTTGTGAGGAACATGGAACCACCTCATAATTGCTGTTGTTCCCAGGTCAATCCTGACCCGGAGTGGTAGCACCTGTTAGTGTCCCAGCTATGGGCAAATAGTTAACCCCACAAACTGGGGTCAAAACACTATGAAAGTATAAAAATAAACTTTTATAGAAATATATGCTTAAAAATAGATTTTATAGAAAAATGTACATTTTTGAAGGAAAAAAATTATTACCAGCAATACATTTTTGAATACAGAACTAGAAGACGTCTTCAGTTTTCTAAAAAAAAAAAAAAAAAAGAAAAAATAAGTAAACAAATAAATAAATAAAAATTTTTCATGAAAATCTGGCTAAATCAACCTTCTCACTATAACCAAACATTTAAAAAAACATTTTAAAACCCCACCTTTTTGGCATTAAATAACCCATAAAGGTGTTGATATGCCGTTAAACAAAACTCAAACTCAAAACTAAATCAACCTATAGTAAGATATAACCAAACATTATAAAAACCAAAACCTTAAAACCCCACCATTTTGGCATTAAATAACCCACAGAGGTGTTGATATGCCGTTAAACCAAACTCAAGTCTCTCCTTCAATGGGTTAAATTCTCCTGAACGTTTTTCATTGTTACATGGGCCAGCAGAATATAACACTTACAGGACATGAAAGAGAAGCATTAGGAAACAGCACGTAACATATTTAACAAGGACAGGAAGTTGTGGAGAGCCATGATCACATACATCTTGAAGAAACTTGGCACATAAAACTGGAAGTGGATGAATGATAGAACAAAGAAAAAAGAGGGATTGTAAATTCTCAAAAGTTACTGAGAATAACAAAAGGTAGGAAGTTGTGGAGCGCTATGATCAGTTGCATCTTAAAGAGACTTGAAACATAGAAGAATTTGAATGGATGATAGAATGAGTACAAAAAATGGCTCCAAAGATGTATGGAGCAGCAAAAAAATGGAAGTTGTGGAGAGCCATGATTGCCCACATCCTTAAAAGGAGCATGACGCATAAAAAGAGGAATATCATGGATGACATAAACGCTTGATATTATTGACAATGTTTTTCTATCGTAAAATAATTTGTGATGCATTTCTGTAGTAAATACCATCTCAGTGGGGTTTGAAATATGCCAATTGTGCATGTCCTGTGAAAAAGAAATTAAACAAAAAAAAAGAGAAATTTAATCTTAACACAAACAAAATTAAAACGTTAGGGCTCTGAATGGAAGAAATCATCTAAGGAAATAATATATCCTTTAATCAAATACTTAAAACCAACCAACCAAACATACCACCACAATCAAAAATCCAAATATAATATTAAATCTAAACAAATTATCAAAATCAAAAAACACATCCCGCAACATACGCTGAAAAATTCTCAAAAATAAGAGAAAAATATCAAAACTATCAAAGTATTTACACAGACATCTCAAAAGACGAAGGAAGAACAGGCAGCACAGCAATAACAAAAGAAACAATTGTCAAAAAACGCTTGCCAAATGAAGCATCAATTTTTAGTGCAGAAGCTTATGCAATAAAACTAACTCTAAAAATCATATCTAAAAACGAAAAAGAAAACTATATTATTTTTTCAAACTCACTTTCTGTATTCAGTCAGTTAAGTACCATACATGATACACGCTTGGGCGATCATGTCTCAAAAGAGACATGACTAACAGGGCAGAAGATTTTCTATCCTGCTCTTTAAACTATAGCTGAAAGGAGAAGAGACGGATTGTATTAATAAATAGTAATTAGTGGGGGGATCAATTTATTACTTAATAACAATAGAAAACTGATCCCCCACTTTTTGCCCAGTAGAAGCTTTACTTATGTTTCCAACTATTATCTTCATTCAGTCAGTTAAGTGCCATAGGTGATACATGCTTTGGGCGATCATGTCTCGAAAGAGCCATGACTGGGCAGAAGATTATCCTGCAGTAGGTTGCCATTGCTTTCTGCGGTAGACTGCCGATCAAGGCTATAGAACCCAATCTGTCCTGCTATTTAACCAATAACTGGAAGGAATAGTAGGATTAATACCTTTCCAAAGGGTATTTGCGCGTAAGTGAATGCAATGAATTTGAATTTGAACTCGGGTCCCCGATTTCACGTTCCAAGCCGATATCCACTGCACCACAACGCACATCCCCTTCTGTATTAACATCCCTAAAAGGAGAAAAGAAAAAAAAATAGAAAACCCATTAATACGAAATCTCCAACACAAACTATATTCAATGGAAAAAAGCAAAAATTTCATCTTCTGTTGGATTCCAAGCCATGTTTGGATCCAAGGAGGAGACAAAGCAGATATTGTTGCGAAATCATCTTTAAAAATGATAATAGATGAAAATCTTGAAATTCCATGTACGGACTTTAAACCAAAAATAAATAAATATATAAAAGATAGATGGCAAGAATCATGGAAAAACCAAATTGGAAATAAACTCTTTCAAATGAAACCTAAAATAGGAAAATGGGGAAAAAATCTTGGAAACACTCGGAAAAAACAGGTCATCATATCTAGAATACATATAGGACACACATATTTAACTCACTCTTATATATTAAAAAAGACAAATCCACCAAAATGCAGTTACGGAAGCCTAATTACAATAAAACATATCCTACTGTAAAACCATAACTAAGATAAGACAAAAATATTTCAATGGAATAAAGCTTAAGAGAAATTTTTAAAAATACAGACACAGATGAAATATACAACTTTCTCAAAAGAATCAAGATCCTCAACAAGATATAATACTTTCAAATACTGTATATATATGTAGGTAATATCAGACAGATTTTGGTCAACAATACGGTGATCCTTACTCATACACACAGTAAGAGGAACCTGCAGATATTGGAGGCCATGTACATCAAATCTAAACAACCAACACTCAATAAAATCACCTTTAAATCCGGACATAACACATTACATTGCATTTGAATTAATGGCTTTGTTGTCATTTCGCGCTATCACGCGGTGTGACGTCATAAAACTGCATTGCAAATTTGAGAACTGCGTTTATTATTTTTGGTAACTATTGCTGTTGCCAAGCGGAGTTTTATGTCAGCACAAAATAAAATTAATTGGTGATGGCGGATGTTATTGTATTACAGTCTAAATAACCTCTCTGAAGATGGCTCATGTGAGCCGAAAGCTTAGAACCAAATTAATAAAAAAATTATCCAAATGTTGGAGAATTTTTGTCTTTATTTTCAACTGAAATTAAAGCCAAAATACGACGTTTAGAACGGCTCATGATTAAACATAAGACATTCATTGTCTCTTATATTTAACAGCATATGTTTAGAAAATTATTTGCTGCCTTGATACACTAAATGTATATACATATATATGTACATGCATACATGTAGGTATACAGATATACAATCAAAAACAAAATAAAAAACAACAGATCATAAAACCCAACAACCTTCCAACTTTTTTTTTTACTCTGTATACATAAATAAACACAGCTTTGGCATAAAATGACCCAATTAGGAGTTGACATGCCGTAAAATCCAATAACCAAACCAAACAAAAAAAGCCAATTTCCGCATGGATATTTGTATAGTCGGATACCAACTCGATTGGTGTGTACTTTTTTAATTCTGGTGTCGTGTGAAAATGAAATAAAATCAATGGATAAGATAATAATGAATGAAAAAAACAAAAAACAAAAATATTTTCCCATGATGCCGAGAATAAAAAAAGTGGAAATATGATTACACCCACTTGGTTTTGTCAAACACCATTAGATGGCGCTGTTAAAGTCTATTAAAAGGCAAACATTTCCTCAGTCTCATTTTCTTTTTTTACTCCAAGATGTTGACCCATGCAGCAATTACGTTTCCACCGAGGAAGAATGGTTTACTCGATCTGATGACTATACTCTCTTATCACTTTGCAAGATACAAGTGGCGCTCACTTTGATACAGGTAAAGCTTGTTCTTTGTTCAACTCAGTGCAAGGCTGACTTGAACACGACCTTTGCAACGATGCTTATACTTACCTACCCTAACTTTTGAACCAAGAAA
Organism: Ascarosepion bandense; assembly: GCA_037127315.1. Lineage (NCBI taxonomy): Eukaryota > Metazoa > Mollusca > Cephalopoda > Sepiida > Sepiidae > Ascarosepion > Ascarosepion bandense. The sequence continues at coordinate 2,078,520 of JBBBDQ010001016.1, read as the reverse complement.
ACGAAAACGGACATCCCATAATCATGTGATAAAGTACAAACTTTCCTTTGGTTGTTCCAACACTGCACAAGGCTGATTTGAGCTCGACCATGAATACGATGCTTATACAGAGTGCAAGGAATGAATTGTCGTCTAAAAGACGCAAAAATGAAAATAAAACTGACATCTCATTTTAACAAATATACTTATCAAAATTACACAAAAAATATCTTGAAATACTAAAAATTACAGGTGGGGGATGTTAAAATCGAACAAGTACGAAAATTTAAATATCTGGGAAGTGTTCTAACTGAAGACATAAAGTGCGACACAGAGATCCAAAGGCGAATTAGCATAGCGAAGAATGTGATCCAGAAGCTGAGTAAGGTATTAAGACACGGGAAACTTTCACTACAAACAAAGAAGAGAGTACTGGATTGCTATGTGATGTCATTTCTTCAATACAGCAGTGAATGTTGGACAATACCAACAAAGATGACGGGAAAATTTGAAGCAGCTGAAATGTGGTTCTATAGAAGGATGCTGCGGATATTGTGGACCAAGCATGTGAGCAATGATGAGGTGTTGGAAAGAATGGAAACAAAAAGGAAATTAATATTGAGCATCAGGAAGTGATAACTGAAGTTCCTGGGACATGCAATGAGGAAAGAAGGATTGGAGAACCTGATGCTAACAGGCCAGATAGAGGGAAAAAGAGACAGAGGAAAACAGCGGATAACATATTTGAACGGCCTGAGCAGGTGGATGACAGAATGGGGGCTGAGACACGTTAGAGGAGAAAGCATGCAAAGAGCCCCCAGAGATAGGAAGACGTGAAGGGCCATGATCACCTATGTCTTAAAATGGAAAGGGCACATAGAAGAAGAAATCAATTCAATAAAATCGTCATAATCTTTGACCGTAGCCTCCAGTTGACTTTGTAATCTTTTGCAAATCTTCTGGAAGGTCTCCTTGCTTAAGTTGGTGAATGCCACCATGATCCTGGCTTTCAGATCATCTTTAGTGTTACAAGATATTTTCTTGGTCTCTCGTTCTACTGTGCTTGACAAATAATAACCAAGGGGGTTGCAGTACAGGGAGTTAGGTGTAAGAGGGAATATTCTGGCTAACGAAAGGTACTACAACATCTGAAGAGGGAATATTCTGGCTAACGAAAGGTACAACAACATCTGAAGATGGAATATCCTGGTTAACGAAAGGTACTACAACATCTGAAGAGGGAATATCCTGGCTAACGAAAGGTACTACAACATCTGAAGAGGGAATATCCTGGCTAACGAAAGATACTACAACAGCTGAAGAGGGAATATCCTGGCTAACGAAAGGTACAACAACATCTGAAGAGGGAATATTCTGGCTAACGAAAGGTACTACAACAGCTGAAGAGGGAATATTCTGGCTAACGAAAGGTACAACAACATCTGAAGATGGAATATCCTGGCTAACGAAAGGTACTACAACATCTGAAGAGGGAATATCCTGGCTAACGAAAGATACTACAACAGCTGAAGAGGGAATATTCTGGCTAACGAAAGGTACTACAACATCTGAAGGGGGAATATTCTGGCTAACGAAAGGTACTACAACATCTGAAGAGGAAATATTCTGACTAACGAAAAGTTCTACAACAGCTGAAGAGGGAATATTCTGGCTAATGAAAGGTACTACAACATCTGAAGAGGGAATATTCTGGCTAACGAAAGGTACTACAACAGCTGAAGAGGGAATATTCTGGCTAACGAAAGGTACTACAACAGCTGAAGAGGGAATATCCTGGCTAACGAAATGTACTACAACATCTGAAGAGGGAATATTCTGGCTAACGAAAGGTAGTACAACATCTGAAGAGGGAATATTCTGGCTAACGAAAGGTACTACAACAGCTGAAGAGGGAATATTCTGGCTAACGAAAGGTACAACAACATCTGAAGAGGGAATATTCTGACTAACGAAAGGTACTACAACATCTGAAGAGGGAATATTCTGGCTAACGAAAGGTACTACATTAGCTGAAGAGGAAATATTCTGACTAACGAAAAGTTCTACAACAGCTGAAGAGGGAATATTCTGGCTAACGAAAGGTACTACAACAGCTGAAGAGGGAATATCCTGGCTAACGAAATGTACTACAACATCTGAAGAGGGAATATTCTGGCTAACGAAAGGTAGTACAACATCTGAAGAGGGAATATTCTGGCTAACGAAAGGTACAACAACAGCTGAAGAGGGAATATTCTGGCTAACGAAAGGTACAACAACATTTGAAGAGGGAATATTCTGACTAACGAAAGGTACTACAACATCTGAAGAGGGAATATTCTGGCTAACGAAAGGTACTACATTAGCTGAAGAGGAAATATTCTGACTAACGAAAAGTTCTACAACAGCTGAAGAGGGAATATTCTGGCTAACGAAAGGTACTACAACAGCTGAAGAGGGAATATCCTGGCTAACGAAATGTACTACAACATCTGAAGAGGGAATATTCTGGCTAACGAAAGGTAGTACAACATCTGAAGAGGGAATATTCTGGCTAACGAAAGGTACTACAACAGCTGAAGAGGGAATATTCTGGCTAACGAAAGGTACAACAACATCTGAAGAGGGAATATTCTGACTAACGAAAGGTACTACAACATCTGAAGAGGGAATATTCTGGCTAACGAAAGGTACTACATTAGCTGAAGAGGAAATATTCTGACTAACGAAAAGTTCTACAACAGCTGAAGAGGGAATATTCTGGCTAACAAAATGTACTACAACATCTGAAGAGGGAATATTCTGGCTAACGAAAGGTACTACAACAGCTGTAGAGGGAATATTCTGGCTAATGAAAGGTACTACAACATCTGAAGGGGAATATTTTTAATTTACAGCCGTATTACAAGTGAGAATGAATATTCTAATTAATGAATGATATTACACCTAACAGTTAAAAAGAATATTCTGACTAACAAAATGTATTCCAAATAACAGCTGAATGGGAACATTTTCATTAAGAAGCAGTCTTTCATGTGATGGCGAATATTTTTTGCTATCAAAATTCTGAATATAACAGCAAATATAGAATGGGTTTGCCAAAATCTTTTGATAAAAAGTACAAAAAACACTTTTGCCAAATTGCTTAATAATGAATTTAATGCATGTCTTTTTATTTTCTAAAACTTGCTACTTGATGTGCGGTCAGTATTGGCGCCAGCAGAAATCATTGGTGGTGGAAAGCATAAACAAAATGACCGGCAACCAAAGAAGGCTTGACTGCGAAAACACCTCTTCTAAACCTCTTGTCATATCTCCTGCATGCGAAGCTCGTAGGGTGAAACGTACTTCTGAACCACATCCTGAGACACTCTCTTGTACCAGGAAGAAAGTAAGTCCTGCATGGGTTTGTAGTGTGTGCATATGATTGGTTTGTGGGTTTGTAAATGTCTGTCTGTTATCTGATGAGAATTTCTGTGTTTGTAAATATCTGTCTGTTAGCTGATGAGAATTTCTGTGTTTGTAAATGTCTGTTATCTGATGAGAATTTCTGTGTTTGTAAATGTCTGTCTGTTATCTGATGAGAATTTCTGTGTTTGTAAATGTCTGTCTGTTATCTGATGAGAATTTCTGTGTTTGTAAATGTCACTCTGTTATCTGATGAGAATTTCTGTTTGTAAAGGTCTGTTATCTGATGAGAATTTCTGTGTTTGTAAATGTCTGTCTGTTATCTGATGAGAATTTCTGTGTTTGTAAATGTCTGTCTGTTATCTGATGAGAATTTCTGTGTTTGTAAATGTCTGTCTGTTATCTGATGAGAATTTCTGTGTTTGTAAATGTCACTCTGTTATCTGATGAGAATTTCTGTGTTTGTAAAGGTCTGTTATCTGATGAGAATTTCTGTGTTTGTAAATGTCTGTCTGTTATCTGATGAGAATTTCTGTGTTTGTAAATGTCTGTCTGTTATCTGATGAGAATTTCTGTGTTTGTAAATGTCTGTTATCTGATGAGAATTTCTGTGTTTGTAAATGTCTGTTATCTGATGAGAATTTCTGTGTTTGTAAATGTCTGTCTGTTATCTGATGAGAATTTCTGTGTTTGTAAATGTCTGTCTGTTATCTGATGAGAATTTCTGTGTTTGTAAATGTCTGTCTGTTATCTGATGAGAATTTCTGTGTTTGTAAATGTCTGTCTGTTATCTGATGAGAATTTCTGTGTTTATAAATGTCTGTCTGTTATCTGATGAGAATTTCTGTTTGTAAATGTTTATCTGATGAAAATCTGTGTTTGTAAATGTCTGTCTGTTATCTGATGAGAATTTCTGTTTGTAAATGTCTTATCTGATTACAATCTGTATATTTGTAAATGTCTGTCTTATTTGATGGCAATCAGTGTTTGTAAGTGTTTGTTATTTGCTGGTGAAAATGTCTGTTAACTGATGACTAGTTGGACATTTGTGAATGTCTGTCAGTTAAGCGTTATGTGTGTTTAAAATGACTGTCAGCAAAATGATGATAATTAATCTGTGTGTTTTTGAATGTCTGTCAGTTAAAGAATGATCAATACTTGGTGAGTGACCTCATTATGGAGTTATGGTTAGTGAGGTTGTTTGGTTGACTATTAATATTGCATAGAGAGTTCGATCCTACCTGTGAGCCCAATTTAATATTAAATGACCCAACAAGTGTTGACACCATGTGTTATTATTTTCTGTCTCCTTTAATCCTGTTTGTTTTTTTTATTGTCCTCAATAACATTTTCTCATCTTCTTCCGTTCTCAATAACCTCTTGCGTCTTAGTGGATTTATTGCCTTGTTTGTGGTGAAACGAATAAAAAAGTCATCCTCTACCTAAAGCATTAAACTACATTTGTTTCATTTTGTTATTTAACTACTAGCATTAATCTGTGTGTTCATAACTGTCTGTCTGTTAATTGACGACAATGTATGCATTCGTAATTGTCTGTCTGTTAATTGATGACAATGTATGCATTCGTAATTGTCGATTAACTGATGACAATCTGTGTGTTTGTAACTGTCTGTTAACCGATGACAATCTGTGCGTTTGTAACTGTCTGTTAACCGATGTCAATCTGTGCGTTTGTAACTGTCTGTTAACCGATGACAATCTGTGCGTTTGTAACTGTCTGTTAACCGATGACAATCTGTGCGTTTGTAACTGTCTGTTAACCGATGACAATCTGTGCTTTTAACTGTCTGTTAACCGATGACAATCTGTGCTTTTGTAACTGTCTGTTAACCGATGACAATCTGTGCGTTTGTAACTGTCTGTTAACCGATGACAATCTGTGCGTTTGTAACTGTCTGTTAACCGATGACAATCTGTGCGTTTGTAACTGTCTGTTAACCGATGACAATCTGTGCGTTTGTAACTGTCTGTTAACCGATGACAATCTGTGCGTTTGTAACTGTCTGTTAACCGATGACAATCTGTGCGTTTGTAACTGTCTGTTAACCGATGACAATCTGTGCGTTTGTAACTGTCTGTTAACCGATGACAATCTGTGCGTTTGTAACTGTCTGTTAACCGATGACAATCTGTGCGTTTGTAACTGTCTGTTAACCGATGACAATCTGTGCGTTTGTAACTGTCTGTTAACCGATGACAATCTGTGCGTTTGTAACTGTCTGTTAACCGATGACAATCTGTGCGTTTGTAACTGTCTGTTAACCGATGACAATCTGTGCGTTTGTAACTGTCTGTTAACCGATGACAATCTGTGCGTTTGTAACTGTCTGTTAACCGATGACAATCTGTGCGTTTGTAACTGTCTGTTAACCGATGACAATCTGTGCGTTTGTAACTGTCTGTTAACCGATGACAATCTGTGCGTTTGTAACTGTCTGTTAACCGATGACAATCTGTGCGTTTGTAACTGTCTGTTAACCGATGACAATCTGTGCGTTTGTAACTGTCTGTTAACCGATGACAATCTGTGCGTTTGTAACTGTCTGTTAACCGATGACAATCTGTGCGTTTGTAACTGTCTGTTAACCGATGACAATCGGTGCGTCTGTAACTGTCTGTTAACCGATGACAATCGGTGCGTTTGTAACTGTCTGTTAACCGATGACAATCGGTGCGTTTGTAACTGTCTGTTCACTGGTGACAATTTGTGCTTTTAACTGTCTGTTAACCGATGACAATCTGTGCTTTTAACTGTCTGTTAACCGATGACAATCGGTGCGTTTGTAACTGTCTGCTCACTGGTGACAATTTGTGCTTTTAACTGTCTGTTAACCGATGACAATCTGTGCGTTTGTAACTGTCTGTTCACTGGTGACAATCTGTGCTTTTAACTGTCTGTTAACCGATGACAATCTGTGCTTTTGTAACTGTCTGTTAACCGATGACAATCTGTGCGTTTGTAACTGTCTGTTAACCGATGACAATCTGTGCGTTTGTAACTGTCTGTTAACCGATGACAATCTGTGCGTTTGTAACTGTCTGTTAACCGATGACAATCTGTGCGTTTGTAACTGTCTGTTAACCGATGACAATCTGTGCGTTTGTAACTGTCTGTTAACCGATGACAATCTGTGCGTTTGTAACTGTCTGTTAACCGATGACAATCTGTGCGTTTGTAACTGTCTGTTAACCGATGACAATCTGTGCGTTTGTAACTGTCTGTTAACCGATGACAATCTGTGCGTTTGTAACTGTCTGTTAACCGATGACAATCTGTGCGTTTGTAACTGTCTGTTAACCGATGACAATCTGTGCGTTTGTAACTGTCTGTTAACCGATGACAATCGGTGCGTTTGTAACTGTCTGTTAACCGATGACAATCGGTGCGTTTGTAACTGTCTGTTAACCGATGACAATCGGTGCGTTTGTAACTGTCTGTTAACCGATGACAATCGGTGCGTTTGTAACTGTCTGTTCACTGGTGACAATTTGTGCTTTTAACTGTCTGTTAACCAATGACAATCTGTGCTTTTAACTGTCTGTTAACCGATGACAATCGGTGCGTTTGTAACTGTCTGTTCACTGGTGACAATTTGTGCTATCTATCTCTGCTCATATCTGGCTGTCCTAATCTCTCTATTCCTAATCTCTCTTAATCTCTTACCTGTCTCAATCACTTTTCTTCTCTCAAAATAGACCCCCATTTAATAGCACCTTACTGGGGATTACCTAAAAATTAAGTAAATCATTACATGATGATTAATTCTATAATTGACATTTGCTAAAAACTTGTCAAAAGAAAAGCCTCAACTAAAAGATATGTCCGTTAATTCTTTTTGATAGAAAAACAAAGAAAACCCTGAAATGCCTGCACAATTATCACAATTATCTCATTTTTCGTTCCAGAAGTTTTTGTCATTTAAAATAAAGCGACATTCAGATATATTAAACCAGGATTGCTATTTTTTTTTTTTTTTTTTTTTTTTTTTTTCCAAAAATTTTAATTTTAATTCTTAAGCTGCTTTTAAGAAACTGTGTGCATATTTTGGGGCAGACCACTAGACATTGGTGTGTACTTACACACTAGAGTTCATATTTATAAGACCAGCTGAATTTTCAACTTAGGAAGGTTGAATTTAACTGATTTGGTTTCATATGATTAGTTTTTGTATTCAGGTTTGCTCGGTTCTTTCAGGAAATCTGCGTCTATTTAGTAAAAGGCATATAAGGTATGACAGTTTTGTTTCAGAAAAAATTTATAGAATTTGAAGTGGCAGGAAGATAGTTGAATGTTTATTAAATTGGCCTTGTGTCAAACATAACCAAACTTCCTATAACTTAAGGGTTGTCAGAAGCTCATCAGATGGTTGAAGAATAAAAGTATTTCGTTTTTAAGTTAAAGTAGAATTTTATTAACAGACTAACGTTAATTTGTATGTGTTAAATGTTCAAAGAGAAAATGTACTAAGAAATTAAGTGAATCCAGAGTTCTAGTTGTTTTTTTTTTTTTATCACCCCAAGCAAGGCAGTAACGCCACTGATGTGCAGGGGGCTACGTAATTGTGAAAAGATTGGAAAAGAGAAAGCCGGGAACAAGGGATGAGCCTCTTACCCTGTTCAATAGACGTGGGTGGAGTGTGAACCGGGCGATAGATAGATCTATCTACTCCAATTGAAAAAAAAAAAAGTGAAAAGATTGGTAAAGAAAAAGCTGGAAACCACATTCTAAACAGGGAACAAGGGATGAGCCTCTTACCCTGTTCAATAGACGTGGGTGGAGTGTGAACCGGGCGATAGATAGATCTATCTACTTCAATTGAAAAAAAAACAAATTGAGAAGATTGGAAAAGAGAAAGCCGGAAACCACATTCTAAACAGGGAACAAGGGATGAGCCTCTTACCCTGTTCAATAGACGTGGGTGGAGTGTGAACCGGGCGATAGATAGATCTACTCCAATTAAAGTATCAGAATGTGTGTATGCAGAAAGATTAATAGGTTACGAATAAAGTTTGTGTTCTTTTCCTTTTTTTCATGGCTGTCAAGAAAGTGAAAAAGAAAGTTGAAGCAGTAAAAGAAATTGTATTTATCGAACGTTAGATTTTAGGAGTCAGTATTTTCTTGTCATCTTCTTTGTTGGCTGCGAGAATGTTGAGGATGGAGAAGAAGAGGTAAAGGAAAATAGCACGAGCGAAGGAGAAAGAGAACGAATGTGTGACGGGACGTTATGTCAGGGTTAGTGGCTTGAAGTTACTTTCGTCACATTTTAGCATGTCGTCTCTAATTTCTGCTACCATCTGATTGCTTCGACTTACTTTCTGTTTTATAGCCAAAGACAATTTTAATATAGGCTTGTTAACTTTTCTCTTAGTTTCGCAAATTGCTTTCTTTCATTGGTTAGAAAATTAATTTAACATCAGAATTTGGCTTCGTCTTTTTCTTTCAATATGGGCATCAATCCTTTTCCTGCTTAATAACATATGAAATGTGGGGATGCTGAAAAGTTCATAGGCAGACTATGAAGGAGTGCTGCTAAATCTGTGTCATTTTGTATGCATTAATTTCAATTCTTAATAACCAATTTGTTTCTTTCCAGGTAAGCAGACATCTGACCATTCCAAGAAGACTTTGAATATGCCGAGTAGCGACTTAGTTTGATAATGGCCAAAATTTGGCATTCTAGTGTTATCAAGTACCTGCAGAAAAAAAAAAACGTTTAGCCCCCAAGGATATTCAAGCTGACATGGTTGTTACATTAGGGAATGAAATTGGGCAGCTGATTTTAGAAGATGACCCAATTTCTGGACGTCTTGCAGCTGCCACCATCAAAGAAAACAATGATTGTGTTCACCCCATGGTGATGGAAGACAGGCAATTGACCATAAATCAAATGATAGCAAATACTAATAGCTATTGGACATAATGTATAATGTCGGAGTTCTATTTTGTCATTCCATTACCCACTGTCTGATATACAGGTATACTTTTGGTTATATTGAAGTTGTTTAGGAACCAAGAAGCTAAAAAAAGTTTCACAAGTGAGAGAAAAAACTGTTAGCATAGGACTTATAATAATATGAGAAGAAAACTTAATTAAGGAGAGAGAACAATAAAAGAACAAGAATTAAGAAGACGTAAGATAACAATTGACATTGCATTTAAATTATTAAAGATCTGAGTTGACTGGGAAGCAAGAAACCGGAAGAGAGTTCCACAAGTGAGAGAAGAAACGGTTAGCATAGAACTTACGGTTACGTTTAGGCATTTCGGCTGTAAAAGTATGAGACCTTGCCACCAATCTAGTAATGTGCTTAAATTCATAAAGTCTAGGTATCATGGTGGAAAGTTGAGCAGGACAGTTTCCATGAAAGTATTTATAGAAAAGGGCTAAGGGAGCTAAATTATGGCTTGACATTCTTCAGTTAGCAAAAATTATTGAAAACTATTGCTTGTGGGACAGGGGCTGAAGCTGAAATGCCAGGTCAGGACCAATAAAATTGCAGATTCTTTTTGGGATTTTATTAAGAATCTCCAAAGCATACAGTACTGTGCAAAAGTATTAGGACAAGAACTATATTAACTTTCATGGGGCATATTGACAGAAAATAAACAATTTAATAAAAGTAATTTGATTTGATTTACTCAACAAATGCTTTAACAAGAAAAAAATACTTGTTAAAAAATAAATTTAATATTTAGTATAACAGCCTTTTGCTTTGAAATAATAAAATAATTGCGACAATTTACCAATCGCACCTAGTATGAATATGTATGTGTGTATATATATATATATATATATATATATATATATATATATATATATATATATATGCAAAAGTATTAGGACAAGAACTATTTTATCTTTTATGAAATGATAAATTCTTTAACAAGAAAAAAATATTTGTTACAAACAAACTTAATATTTGCTATAATAGCCAAACAGTCTTCATTCTGTCAGGCATTGACATCACAAGCTTCTTCAATGTATTTAATGATATCTCCTGCCAAGCAGCTTGTATTTGTTCCCAAAGTGTGTCTTGCAAAGTAACATTGGATTTATCAATTTTTTTTTATCCAAAATATTCCATAGATGTTCAGTAGGATTGAGATCAGGGCTTTGTGGGGGCCAATTCAAATTCTGAAGCCTTCCTTCCTCTTCATTTTTAGTTAAATAATTCTTACAAAGGTTTGGATTTTCATCCTGCATTTGAATTTCAGTGAGGTTTTTATGAAAATCACTCCTGTCCTAATACTTTTGCACATTCCCGGTAGTGTGCAAAAGTGTTAGGACAGGGATGATTTTAAACTTTATTTTAATGCCTCATAAAAGATAAAATAGTTCTTGTCCTAATACTTTTGCACAGTGCTATATATATATATATATATATATAAGGTGCGATTGGTAAATTGTCGCAATTATTTTATTTCAAATCAAATAAAATTATTTTAATTAAATTATTTTCTGTCAATATGCCTCATAAAAGATAAAATAGTTCTTGTCCTAATACTTTTGCACAGTACTGATGAGCTGTGGTACAGCAAAACAGATCTGTCTGTGGATGACAGTATATATATATATATATATATATATATATATATATATATATATACACACTAGGTGCGATTAGTAAATTGTCGCAATTTTATTATTTTAAATATGTTACAAAAATTCACATGCCGGTAGTGTGCAAGAGTGTTTGCACAGGGGTGATTTTAAAAGATAAAATAGTTCTTGTCCTAATACTTATGCAGAGTACCGTATAGCTACAGCAACATTCAAGGCAAAGATGAATGGTAGACTTAAAAATATATTAGATTTTGGCAAAAGAGAAATAATTGTTCAGCACAACATAGTGAACCAACTTTTTAGCTCCATATAAAAACCGTAAAACACTGTCTTTAATGCTCATTAAGTTATCTTATCAAAAGAAAACTTACCCAAGATATTTTTAGCAATTTTCCAGAAAGATTTTTTTTAAAGTGAGTGACCTTTTCAAACTGCTAATATTGTCGACATGAAATCAGCATGTCTTTTGAGGTGGATTTTTTTATTTTTTTTATTTTCATTTATTTTTTTAGGTGGATATATTGCTTGTGTAATGATGGATCTTTTAAAATTTGATGAATTTTTAAAAAAAAAATTTCTTCCAGGTATGTCTCTCTCCAGAAAGTGACCACGCTTCTCCTCTGCCAATAGGAAAGGAAATTTCTAGCTCCTCTCTCCCCAAAGAAGGCTACATTGAAATTGACGTCACCCCACCTGTTGCTGCCAAAGCTCTGAAGAAAAACAGGAAACGGAAACCACTTGAATTACAGGTAACTTCAGAAATCTTTCGGCAATTTCTTCTAGGGAGTCTAATGTTTTATCCATTTCTTTTCTTTTTTTTGTCCTTTTTATTTTCTTTATGGTGTTTGATGATCATATCTTTGTTGTTGTTTAAATCATATTGCTTCTTATTTAAATATTATTTTGTGTATACAAATATGCGTGTGTCTGTGTGTTATCGCTGCATGTATGACTGTTGAAAGTTATCATTACAAGATTCAGTAGGAATTTAGGATATCAAGCAATGCCTGCGCATGAATTTTTGAAGTGGAGAAAGACATTGCACAGGTTCAATCCCACTCTCTGATCAAGAACAGCAAGTACCCCCTCCACCTGTTAGCATCATTGGATGTTGTCTAGACACAAGTGTTACGTTAGTTTGTTTTTTTTTTTTCCTAGTGGGATAAGTTAAGGTTAAAGGGTCTAATACTGCAAGTGAGTTTATTGTGCACAGTCCACCACAAAATATATACACCCTTCAGGAAAGGGAAAACCTGTAACGATATTGTAATACTAAATTTATTCAGACATGAGGTTAATACAAGTTACCTTTGGAATGTTTACCCACTCCCCAACAAAAATTAAGTTGTGACACAAGGTCAGTTTTTAAAGTGGGGAACATGAGTGCGGATGCTCGGTTCAAAGTTCAAATGTTTCCAGCTACCACTGATGCAGCACCTGAGTTCCCTTTGGACTCGACAATCACAAGAGTAATCACTATAGCAAACAATATTATCCCAATTTGACGAAACTACAAAAGGCAAGTTTTTTATTTCCTAAAGTTTGTATACATTTTTAGCAGACTCTGTGTGTATGTGTGTGTGTGCATATATATATATATATATATATATATATATATAGTACTTAATGAGCCAGACAGATCTACCTAGGTTTCTAGGTAGATTCATCTTGCTCATTAGGTACTATTAACTTTGCTCTACATTTATATTGAGCACTTTCTGTTAGATGGTTACTCGTGTTGGGTTTTTCCTTTGGGCTTCATGCTGATTTTGGTCCGAACACTTTTGACTGACTTTCATGCCCTAAGCTCTTTCTTTTTTTACAACCATTTTTTCCTTCGTTCGATAGTTTTCGAGAAAGGTTTTGAGACAAGTATAATTATAATCATGTTTATATATATATATATATATATATATATATATATATATATGGTGTCCATAAAGTTTGTGCGCACTTTAAAATATTTATAACTTTATTTGTATTTACAATAGAAATAATTTGTAAAAAGGATTAGAAAGAAGTAAATCTATATTTTTTCAGGTTTTATTGAAATTTTATTTAAGTTTCCACATGTCCTCCATCATTAGCAATACAAAGGGTAATACGATTTTGCAGTTCACGGAAAACATTTGCCAACTGATTTACAGTAATGCCTGAAATCACATTAGTTATTTTAGCTTTCAAATCTTCTAACGAACTAGGTTTGGTTGCATACACAATTGTTTTTACATGTTCCCATAGAAGAAATCTGATGGAGTCAAATCTGGCGAATGTGGAGGCCAATAAATTGGTCCACCCCTTCCGATCCATTTGTTAGGAAATTCCTGATTTAGAAACTAACACACAGAGCAATGTGACAAGGAGCTCCATCTTGTTGAAATCTTCAACTTTATAACATTTTTTACAGATTATTTTTATCACAAATACAAATAAAGTTATAAATTTTTAATGTACACACGAACTTTATGGACACCCTATATATATATATATAGGGTGTCTATATATATATATATATATATATATATATAGGGTGTCTATATATATATATATATATATGTATATATATATATATATATATATATATATATATATATATATATATATATAGTCATCTGCAGACAGATCTGTTTTGCTGTATCACAGTTCATCAGTACGGTTAGACTCCGATTGCTTTTAACCCAAGATTGAAACCCGATTCAAGTGGCATCAGTCGGCGATTCTACCTCTGGGCCATGGGCGTTCGGTAGAAGGCAGACTTTTTAGCATGTATACTGTCATTATACCCGTCCAATAGCCAGAGTGCTCTAATTCATTAGTGAATGAGAGTGAGAGAGAGCATGAGAGTTTGCCCAAAAATGTATACACACTTCCGGAAAAGTGTATATATATTGTAATAATATATTTATTATGGCATCACAGGATTAATAAAGTTACCTTTGGACTCTACAATCACAAGAGATGCTCAAAATGGTGGCCTTTAGCATTCAGGCATTTTTATTAGTACAGCAAGCTTCTGCTTGGGCAACGTTGACCAGTGTCCAGTCAGATTGCTTCACATGTATTTTCAATTTCTGGTCTAAAGATAACCAATGTGGTCAGTTTTCTGCAATGCACAACATCCTTACAGGTCCCCCATAGGTAAAAGACTGCAGGGGCTAAATCAGAAGAATGTGATGTGTGTGTGTGTGTGTGTGTGTATAGGTGGAAAGGGGGTTGACTGCACCTCTTCGTCCTAGCGAGTATCCTTGCAAATTCTCATTCAGTTAAGCTTGCACGTCTTGCTCGTAATGTGGCGATGCACAGTCTTGTTGAAAGAAAAAATTCATCATTTCCATAAAATTCACATATGGCAGTGTTATCGTAATTTGATAAAACCACAAAAAACAAGTTTTTCCTTTACTGAAAAGTGTATACTTTTTTTTTGCCAGACTTTGTGTGTGCACACATAATTTTTAACTGTTTAAACTTTTAGCATTTTAAGTTTTGATTCTTACGGACGTATTGTAAAGTTTCCTCATATCGAATCATGAATCTCTCTGCCTGCTTTTCCACTTTCTCACGTCGTGCTGACAAATTCAAAAAAAATTTTTTTTTTAATCCAACCCGATTTTTAACTTTCTGTATATGCATATTTTTTTGGGCTTCTTCCAGTATAGAAATTTTGTAACATATTTGAATTAATAAAGTTTTTGTTTTCCACCATTTTTGATGAAGCAAGAATTTTCTCGGTGAAATGCCCATCCAACAAAATTAAATTTCAAAATTTTTGAGTTACTTCATATTGAAGAAAAAGTGTGAGAAGCCATAAAGGTTTTGTTTAAATGGTAGATTTATTGTTGTTATTATTAATATTACTTGCTTTTTGTATAATATATTAAGTGTCCATAATGGTATTTATGTTGCTACACATGTTTCAAGTCTGAAGTTGATTCTCTTGAGGTGAATAAACTTCTGACTTTACATATCGAGATCCATTTGTCTTTCTGATGGCCTAAAATACCATGTATATATAGATAAGTGACTTACTTACTTATTTTTTGTGTTTCTATTCAACTATTTGTGATTCTTATTTAGTGTGAAACTTGTGCTTGTTGTATTTTCGCGATTTCTTCAATGTTTGGTCGAACATGCGGTAGGCAGACCCACATTCCTTCTTCAGTTGAGTGTAATCTTAATTGCTTCTTATTCTTGATGTTATTTACGATTGAGAAGATTAATTCTAATTTTGAAGGATTTAGTACGTATTTCTTTATTCCAATACTAACACTGCATCATTACTACTTCTACACACTTATACATATATGAATATTTATATCGGCCCCCATTAAAACATTGATGTGCACAAGATCGAGGTTTAATGTGGGGATCTCGAATACGCAAGGAATGGAGTTCATATATTCCTGTGATAGTAATAAAAGGTCGGCTCGAAATTTCTACCACCTGAAGAAGGCTGGAGTGTACAGTGGCCGAAACGTCATACAAATGGCAACAAAGATGAGGACAATGGTCCGAATAATGTAAATACTACCTCATCTCAGAAATATAGACAAATAGAATGATCTGTTATTAAACGTCTTACAAATGGCAATAAAGATGAGGTCAATAGCCCGAATAATGTAAATACTGTAAATACTACCTCATCTCAGAAATATAGACAAATAGAATGATCTATTATTAAACGTCGTACAAATGGCAACAAAGATGAGGACAATAGTCTGAATAATGTAAATACTACCTCATCTCAGAAATATAGACAGTATACATTTAAATATTATGAAAAAAATAAATTTAAAAAATATGCTCACAAATATTAACTTATTTATTTTTTGTGTTTCTATTCAACTATTTGTGATTCTTATTTAGTGTGAAACCTGTGCTTGTTGTTTTTCGCAATTTCTTCAATGTTTGGTCGAATGTGCGGTAAGCAGACCCATATTTCTTAAGATGAATGTAATCTTTCTTGCTTCTTATTTTTGATGTTATTTACGATTGAGGAGCCTAAACCACACAAATAAGAAGTAGAAAATTGCCTTTTCAGTTAATGTGAGATATTTCTTTTGTATTGAAATTAATGGGTACTTTTTGTCAAATGTTTTATTTTGAGCCCTCAAATCTCCAGAAATGGTGGCCAATTTTTATTCTCCACATAATTGAAGTCCAACTTTAGAAAGAACATTTGTGAACGGATTTCGAATCATACTATTCTGGGCTCTATGATGGAAAACAATAGTCAATGTTTTCGTCACGAGAATATTTTGTGGTGCACTAGTGTCTTGCTGCATGGTGGTTGGATATTACTGCTCTAAGGCATGTGCAAAAAATAGTTGACTTGCATGGGCAAGAAAAATTGAGGCTAAAATTTCCCTGATATTATGCAAATGAATTTGTGGGGAATGTTTTCATGAAGTCAGTATTTACCTCTTTGTTTAAATTTATTTATATTCTTTACACTCAGAAAAATATTTGTATTCATTGTTCTATTTTTTTACCATGTATTTTTGTCAGGTGTGACTTTAGTTTGTGTTCAAGCCCTGCTGAAGGCCAGAACTTTGAATGCAAATTTTAAAGAGAGATTTTGAAGATGCCTGTAACATCCTATAATTTTTATAACTGGAATTCTAACATGGTGATTAGGGGAGGGACTCGGAGATTTCAGTGGGTTGTAAAGTGATCCCAATCCAGAGAGCTAGACAAAGCAGCAATAACAGAAATCATAATATGAGCTCTGGTAAAAAATGATTTACTAGACATTAGTTTTATAAGGCCCTAAAATTCATTCACATTGCCTAGTGGATGAAAGCATTGGTTGAAATAATCTGAATAGTGACTTGACCCAAAGAGTTGTGAGTTCAATACCTGGCCACAGCAGAGGGAACAAAAACTTGAAAAGTTGTTAAGGTAATTAAACTGAAACTGGGATATTCAAAAAGATATGGCAAGCGGAATTAGAACAATCTACGTCCATGAACTAAAAAGTTTTTGGTTTGAAATTGCAGTGTATATAACCTGAGCATACAACAGCCGAAATGTTGTAAATATGGCAATAAAGACGAGGAAAACAATTTGAATAATGTAAATAGTTACAATATATTTCAGAAATATACACAGATAATCTTTTTTTCCCCCATCTCCTTGTTTGCACCATATTCTGTAGGTCGAGATATTAGTACCTTTCTCCAGCTTCGAACAAGATTTCTAGATAATCCTTCACTAAAGTAGCGTAACAATAAACTGCTATTCCTTGAATGGCATAACATCAATATGACCAAAGTATACAAGGTCTGATCAAAATTTATCGAGACGGGTGCTATATAAAAAAAACTATGACATGTATTAATTCTGCATTTAATCTCCTTTGAAGTAATTTCCTTCTGAAGCCACACACTTTGTCCAGCTTCATTTCCATTGTTTGAAACATTCCTGGATCTTCTTTTTTTGGGGGTGGGGGTATAGTGAGCAGCTCCTTCATCGTATTCTCTGGGATTTCCTCGATATTTTGAAATCTTGCTCAAGTGAGATTTGATTTTTGGAAAGAGGAAAAAGTTACAAGGGACGAGATGTGGAGAATATGGTGTGTGTTGCAACTAGAGAATGTTTTACTCGACCAAAAACTGTCGCACAAGCCATGGTCACTGATGGAGACAACCACACTCTACACACTTTCCTTCCAAGCACTCCTATAAACTATTCAAGCAGAAATTCAATCTTCTTGCAAGAATGTAAAAGACTTTCTCTTCACCTCAGGGTGGACATTTATATAACTTCCTAACATCCAATTGTCTTGTATGTATGCATCCTAAGATCGGCTGGGCTGACTTGCTTTTTTCTTTTATTGGTATGTGATATAATGAATAATAGGTAATGAATATGCATATACCTTCGTTCCCCTCACTGGAATGTGATTGGCTGGTGTCAGCCATAAATATAGACTAAGGCGAGGACGTTGAGAGATCCAGAGGTCTGTTGGTCTTTCACTAGAGATCTACCACTCTTCCACTAGAGGTCTACTTCTATTGACTGCGCCTACATCTCAGGATACTGCATACGATGAGTACCGTACATTACTTCTACTTACTAGATTGTTCTACCCAGTTATATTTGCCTAAACCACTTAGTTACCTCGAATTATATATATATATATATATATAGCTATGCTTACGGTCATATCACGTTGAATACATCGGTTCTCGCTTGATCACCAAAGTTAAGCAACATTGAGCCTGGTCAGTACCTAGACGGGTGACCACTTGGGAATATCAGGTGCTATAAGCGTTTATTGACGGATGTGTGTTGTGGTGCGGTGGATGTCGGCTCGGAGGGGGAAATTGGTGAGCCGAGTTCCAATTCCAGTCGAACACTCTGCATTCACTTACACACTGGTACCCTTGGGAAAGGTATTAATCCGTCCCTTCCCTCCAGCTATGGGTTAAATAACTGAGGTCTGCTGTTCATGCAATCTGTGGCAAACTTCTGCACCGATTGTTTGTTATCAGCAGTTCCAAAAAGTGTGGATGGTGCTACACAAGCCTTGACCACTCTAAACAATTCTTTGTGTGGTAGTCTAACCGGGTTAGACACTCATATGTTGAAATCAATGGGATAGTCCATAATATATATATATATATATATATATATATATATATATATATATATATATTATGGACTATATATATAGCATCGCTCATTCAGTAAAATAGAGCACTCTAGCTATTGGGCGCGTGTAATGATAATATATGCACTAAAAAAGTCTGCCTTCTTCCACCGAACACCCATAGCCCAGAGGTAGAATCGCCAACTGATGCCAATTTGGTCGGGTTTCAATCCTGGGTTAAAAAGCAATCGGAGTTTAACTGTACTGATGAGCTGTGATACAGCGAAACAGATCTGTCTGCGGATGACTATATATATATATATATATATATATATATATATATATATATATACCTTTCCAAGACATATCTGTATGCATACCAACATCTTTTGAGGCCCAATTCTGCGCTTTGTTGCTATTTGATTGCTTTCTGATGTTCTCATGTGACATTGAATGCAAAGCTTACATTAGTATTTCTTAAGAGTGAGCCTCTGGCATTTATTGGTATGGATCGCATAACTACACTATCATTTATAAATGTCTTTTTCATATGCTGACGTTTAGAAACTGAATCTCAACGTGCAAGAGATGAAATATGCTTTATATAAATAATGTAGCGTGGAATAATTGTAAGTGTTGTGGGCGCATACCCACTGACACTTATGAACTCTTCCAGTCATTATTTAAACCATAAGGTTAATACTCTCAGGGTAGTAGTTCCTGGAGCAGCCCGCCAGGTAGGCATGGCTTACTGCCACTCTCGTAGTTATATTTTTCCTTGTTAAATACAATACGTTAAACCTATTATCTGTTGTCCGAGTTATTCTTTCGTGGCCCCACTATCGGATCCACATCAAATTGGCAATGAGATATTTGTACTCACCAAGGGATACCCTGCCTCAATAAACCTTTGTTCGCAGCCCGTTTTCTAGGTTACACCATTACCACATCATTTGCATTCTTTTCATCTCTGTTGGCAGTTTGTGCCTGTGCATTTTACGAGAGACTAAACTGTTTTACAAGTACAGTCATGTACTAATACACATTTTAACTCTCCATCCCTTTGCATAATTTCATCTGCCCTGCGATCTGAGGACACACCAACTGGCCCTGGCCTGATGTTAAACTGCTTTTCTGCTTACAGGACAGTCTTCTGAACAGTAGCAAACTTTCCATCTCAGCCAAGAGTCTCTCCCTCTGTCGTAGGGCTAATGTGTCTGATGAGGAACCATCCAGTGGTCAGGTGGGTATCTGGCAGCAAAAGGGACGCGGATTTTGAGGTCTGCTCTTAAATACTGACCACTTAACAGCTTCTTATGTTTTCTGACCACTGATATTCGAGTTTCTCTGCGTTTTTATTTGTCATTGTTTGTTCATCTGCTATTGTGTTGTTGCTAATTTAAAAAGCTTTGCGCTTGCTTATACTTTTTGTTCATTGTTCAGAAATTTTCTTTTGTTAATTGGTGCCTGGAAACATCAGGACATGGATATGAAAATCTGAGATTATATTAAATTTTTTTATGTGAAGAAAACAAATAGTTTGTAGCTTTATGACAACAAAAAAAAATGTTCTTTTTTAAACGTACAGTCGCTTTCTCACCGATGCAGTGTGGCTTCCGTATGTCTCTTCTACAAATACTTTCATGGCCTCTGCTCCAATGAACTTGGCTCACTGGTACCCCCTATGGATGAATTTCCTCGATCCACAAGATTAGCAACTAGATCCCACCCTTTTACTGTGAAACCAATAAATTGTAAACGCAAATTCTATTCCATTAGTTTCTTTTCTCGCACTTCCCGCCTATGGAATTCCCTTCCGCTTACTTGCTTTCCCAACAGCTATAATCTCCAAGAATTTAATTGTAAAGTCAATAGTCATCTCCTGTCACACTAACTTACATCCTCTCTCTCTCTCATGCTTTTCTACATCCACCCCACTCTCATCAGTAATCTCTTCCCTCTCCTACTCTCTTCCTGACACCCCCTGCAACACTTTTCTAGTGATATTACAATTTCAATATTTTTAGCAGACAGATGTAAAGTCAAATAAAATGACTTAAACTTGATTTTTATTTTTCTATATATTTTTTTTGACAAACAACATATAATCGAGATTCATGCCTGTGGAATTCTCTTCCGCATACTTGCTTTCCTGACAGTTACAATCTCCAAGAATTTAAATGTAAAGTCAATAGTCATCTCTTGTCTCACTAACTTACATCCTCTCTCTTATGCTTTTTTCTCTGTCCACCCCACTCTCATCAATATTCTCTTCCTTCTCATACTCTCTTCCTGACACTCCCTGCAACCTGTCACTCTTTCTCATGACATTCCTCCTATGTAACCCCCTGCACAACAGTGGCAATAAAATGCCTTGCTTGGGGGCCACACGATTATAAAAAAAATAATAATCATCATCATTGGCTAATGTTAATCATACAGATTGAGAATTATACAATGAAAACTTCAGATTATTAATATTACAGGGTGTGGCAGAAATACCCTCCCATATAATGCTAAGATATTAACTAGATGTGTGTTGTGGTGCAGTGGATATAGGCTTGGAATGGAAAATCAGAGAGATAAGTTCAATTTGTAGGCAGGGTGGAGTAATGGACAAAAGCTCGGATTGAGGAATTGGAGAGCCGAGATTGAATTCTAGTTGAGTTCATTACATTCACTTATGCGCAAATACCCTTGGAAAAAGTATGAATCCATCTCTTTTTTCTCCAGTTATGGGTTGAATAGCAGGACAAATTGGGTTCTATAGCCTTGGTTGGCATCCAGTTTACCGCTGAAAGAATTTCCAGCCTACTGCGGGAAAAATCTTCTGCCTAGTCAGCCATGGATTGAAAGAGACATCATTGCCCATGTGTGTACGACGTATGGCACTTGACTGTCTGAATAGCTAGATGAAGATGTGTGATCCACATTGAAACACCAGTATGATCTCCAAAGTTAATCAACATTGAGTCTGGTCAATAGCTATCTAGACAAGAAATTATTATATGAATGTAAAGTGGGGGATCAATTCTTTATTACAATCTATATATAAACTGATCCCTCACTTTTTATCCAGGGTAGTTTCATACATTTATCTTCTAGAGAACGTAAATAAATCTAAAAGACATTCCTGTGTATCTAATCAGTATTTCATTGATTGATTCATTCATTTTCTGTGGCTTATCAGACAAGAAAGTATCTGTATATAAAGTGGGGGACCAATTCCATATTAAAATCAACATATAAACTGATCTTTCACTTTGTGGCCACTGTAGTTTCTATATATTTATATTCCAGAGAATGTAAATAAATCTAAAAGACATGCCCGTGTAGCTAATCAGTATTTCATTGATTGATTCATTCGTTTTCTGTGGCTTATCAATAGACAAGAAATTATTATGTGTATATAAAGTGGGGGATCAATTCTTGATTACAATCTATATATAAACTGATCCCTCACTTTTTAGCCATGGTAGTTTCCATACAGTTATATTCCAGAGAATGTAAATAAATTTAAAAGACATACCTGTGTGGCTAATCAGTATTTCATTGATTGATTCATTCGTTTTCTGTGGCTTATCAATAGACAAGAAATTATTATATGAATGTAAAGTGGGGGATCAATTCTTTATTACAATCTATATATAAACTGATCCCTCACTTTTTATCCAGGGTAGTTTCATACATTTATATTCTAGAGAATGTAAATAAATCTAAAGGACATTCCTGTGTAGCTAATCAAGAGTGACTACTTGGGAATAGCAGCTGCTGTATGCTTTGATGTGTGCGTGTGTGTGGTGTAATGTATAATGGCTTGGAATTGTTAATTAGTGAGCCGGGTTCTAATTTCACTTGGGGTTGTTGCAACCACATTCATATGTGCCATCACTCTTGGGAAATGTATGAATCCACCTTTTCTCTCCCCAGCTATAGATTAATTAGTAAGACTCGTATCACTAAATTATCACATTTCAAAAAATAAAAATTCTTACAATCTAAAAATATTTTCTGGTTTTAAATAACCCAGTTGATAAGCCACAGAAAATGAATGAATCAATCAATCAATGAAATACTGATTAGCTACACAGGCATGTCTTTTAGAGTTATTTACATTTTCTGGAATATAAATGTAGAGAAACTACCGTGGCTAAAAAGTGAGGGATCAGTTTATATATAGATTGTCATAAAGAATTGATCCCCCACTTTACATTCATATAATAATTTCTTGTCTATTGATATGCCATAGAAAACGAATGAATCAATGAAATACTGATTAGCTACACATGCATGTCTTTTAGATTTATTTACATTCTCTGGAATATAAATGTATGAAAAATACTGTGGCCACAACAGGGGGATCAGTTTATGTATATATTGTTACATAGAATTTATTCCCCACTTTATATACACAATATAATTTCTTGATTGCTAAATCATTGTTAACTTAAAAAAGAAAAAAATTCTTACAATCTAATTTTTTTTTTGGCTTTACATAACCTGCAAAGGGTTGATAAGACATAAAAATGAATCATATGGGAGGTATTTCTGTCACATACTGTACAAGAATGTGCTGAAAATTTCTCAGTCAGCCCACTTCCTAATATCTGTAGATGTATTTATGTCTTTATGAAACATTACTTACTTTCAATGTCTCAGTACATTTTCAAGACAACAGGGACTTTTGGTCCCTAGCATTTGTGTTAGAAACTAATTAGTATGGACAGATACTAATGTACAATTTGTTACTCTTATGTTACTGACAACTACATCATAAGCCATAACCGATCACCTAAATATTTATTAGATTTAATTTATTATTAACCATTTCGTTGTCAGGAAACATATCCAGGTATGACGATAAACTGCATCTGGCAGCAAGGCCTCTGATGGAGGTTGTGAGGAGCATGGAACCACCTCTTAATTGCTGTTGTTCCTAGGTCCACCATGACCCGGAGTGGTAGCAAAGCCTCTGATTGGGAGGTTGTGAGGAGCATGGAACCACCTCTTAATTGCTGTTGTTCCTAGGTCCACCATGACCCGGAGTGGTAGCAAAGCCTCTGATTGGGAAGTTTTGACGAGCATGGAACCACCTCTTAATTGCTATTGTTCCCAGGTCCACCCTGACCCAGAGTGGTAGCACCTGTTAGGGTCCCAGCTACAGACAATTAATTTCCAAACTGGGGTCAAAACATTAGGAAAGTATAAAAATAAATTTTTATAGTGAAAATTCAAAGTTTTTGAAGAAGAAAATATTACCAGCAATGCATTTTTAAAAAAAAAAATATTAACAGCAATTTTTTTTTTTTAATCATTTCACCCCAAACAAGGCAGTTTTACTGCCACTGTTGCACAGGGGCTTACATAGGGGAAAGTGATGTGAAAGACGGGTATATTATAGGAGGTGTCAGGAGGAGGGTAATAGAAGGGTGAGAATACTGGTGTGATGGGGGTGGAGCGGATGAAGAAAAGAGCTTCAGAGAAAGGATGCGAGTTAGTAAGATAGGAGATGACTATTGATCTTAGATTTAAATTCTTGGAGATTGTAGCTGTATACGGAAGGGAATTTCCACAGGTGGCAAGTGCAAGAAAAGAAGCTGTTAGAGTAGAAATTGCGGTTACATTTTATCGGTTTCACTGTAAAAGGGTGGGACTGAGTTGCTAGTCTAGTAACTCATGCAAATTCATACATAGGGGCACCAGTGAGCTAAGTTCATTGAAGCAGAAGCCGTGAAATTATTTGTAGAAGAGGCACAGAGAAGCCACATCATGTCAGTGAGAGAGCAACTGCAGCTGAGCTGCCAAGTTGGTATCAATCACATTACAGATTCTCTGTTGGATTTTGTCAAGAACCCCGAGGTGAATAGAAGGAGCACCCGGCCAGATGTGGCAGCAGTATTCAATACACAGGCGGGTGGTAGATTTATTTATGTGCAAGATGGATTTAGATGGAAAAAACTTCCTGGCCCTGCACAGTGAACCAAGCTTCTTAACAGTGGATTTAGCTATGGATTCGATATTGTCATTCCACTTGAGGTCTGCTGAGAGGGTTAGGCCAAGGAGGCGTAGTGTTTTGCTCTCAGCGAGGCTAGCCTGATCCATGCTAATGGTGGTAGGAGTGATTGTCTATGATGGTTAATAGGCAGCAGCTTCATTTTGGAAGCATTAACATTTACAAGCCATTTCTTACCCCAGTCCACCACAGGTTAGAGGTTCTTTTCAAGCTCGGCAGCAAGGTTCGCTTTGTCAACCTCAGCAGATTTTTGATTGAGGCAAGAGTAAATGGTGGTGTCATCAGCGTATAAGCCTACTTGGAATCGTATTACATCAGGGAGATCGTTAATGTAGATCTGGAAAAGCATAGGACTTCGAATAGAGCCTTGAGGGACACCCACATTCATATGATAGTATTGGGAGGCATGTCCATTCAATACTACCTTCACTGTGCGATTTGAGAGGAATGACTGGATTAGGTCAAACAATTGTTCAGTTATACCATAGCTCCACAGCATGTGTAGAAGGCCAGCATGCCAGACTTTGTCAAACAGTTTGGAAATATCCAGGGCAACATTTCGAGCTTCGCTATTCTTGTCAAGAGCATGGTATATATACTCAGTGATGGTTGTTAGCATATCAGCAATGGACCTGATGAAGTAAAAAATCATACTTTTTGTCCAAGAAGAGTCTGTGAGATGAGTGAACCACCTTGGCGCTGATAATAGCTTCGAACATTTTGGCAAAAATTGGTAGGAGGCTGATAGGGTAGTAATTAGCTGGGTCTGAGAGTTAAAAAAAAAAAAATATATATATATATATATATATATATATATATATATATATCAGTAATACATCTGACTCAACAAAACCCTGTTTACAAAAATACATCAATGAAATCTGATTTCTTACAAAGAATACACATTCTATTCAAATGAATTTATTGTAAAAAATCTTGTCAGTATTAAATAACCCATTGAGGTGTTGATATGCCATAAAAAAGGAACCAAACTCATAAGAAACATTCTGCAATCATTGATAAAATTGTTTGTACTACTGTCAGTTGAAATTTATAAAATCTTTCTCTGAATTTTTCAGGAAAAATAAGCATCATCAAGTCCAGTAGCTGTTATCACGCTTTCAGTATTGATGTGGGTGGGGGTCCTTCCTAATAGAATCAGGCATATAGTGCAAACTAGCAGTATAGACCGGCGTTGCTTGGGTGTAATGAAAGCTTTAAAACTAATCCATGGTCCTGGAGCTCAGACTCTTTGGACATTGGCACGAAAGACTAAAAAGCAATAGTTGTTTCCAGTTAAAGCGAAACCGTAGACTGAAAGAAAAATGAATGGATGTAAGTCAAATTTTGATTTCCTGGTATCAATATCAAATAAGTTCTTTCATTGTAAACTGAATTTTGAAGGCTAAATAAGTCCTCTGAGTAAATGGTATCATAGCTGAGACTAAGAACTACAATTATACCTACTTAGAGCCAAACCTGAAGCAAAAACTAAAATAAAAGGGCTGAAAAAAATACAGACATACAGGCAGATAAACAGACACACACACAAACTTCTTGCCTTTTATATATATATATATATATATATTATCGATTTTCTGCACTATTGTAGGAACTGCAACCTTGAAACTTCTGAATATCGTTTCTTATGTCTTTGTCTATGAGTGTATCAAATTTGATTAAAATCGGACCACTCCTTCTATAACTCGATTTTTTTGATTATCAATTTTCGATATTTATCGGGAGTACCTCAACACAAAACCTAGCTAAAAGCACTCACAGATGCTTATAGTACAACTGTGTAAATTTTCAAGAAAATCGATTCAGCCATTTCGGAGTCTATAGGTAACGGACACACACAGACACACACACAGACACAGACACAGACACACACACAGACACAGACACAGACACACACACAGACACAGACACACACAGACACACACACACACACAGACACACACACACACAGACAAAGTTCCATTTATAAATAAGTTTAGATTTAGATTAGATTTAGATTAAATGGTTACAATATACTTTTTAATGTATCACATAGACTCTTCATATTTTTCATAATTTTTTTCCGGCCATGTCGTTACTCGTGGCAGATATATTGAAAAAAATGAGAGTTTAATTAATTATCCTGGAACCTTGTTTTATGACCAGCATTCTGGTAAGCTGTATTTGTTCAGTCTGACGTTGACAAATCCTCTCTATCGATTTATAATCGAGATCATTTTTTGCTCTGTGCAGTGTTTTTTTTTTCTATTTTTCATTAGTTTCTGTTTGTCACTTTCAGCATAAAACTTGGGCACCTTGATGGGGTGTAATGATTAACAAGCTTGTCTCGCTAGGACCTATTACAACTGAGTAGTGAGTTTGATCTTCACTGGGTGCTCATACTCTTGGCCTTGTGCCACATCTAAGCTGCACTCAGATCAAGCAATATTCAGCATTAAAAACTTTAACAATTCCTCCTCCTGTTTCCTTCAGTCATATATAGCGGTTGCACTCCTGTCTAGTTTTTCATGAGAAACTGTTTTAAGAAAAGTATTTTATGAATTTCAACTGAAGGAAAAATGAAAATGACAATCAAGATGTTGACATTCCACACAACTTTAAACAAAAGGTTAGGAAGGAAACCCTTATTAATACTGGAAAGAGCGATAACAGCTACTGGACTTTCATGAGAAATTATTTTAAGAAAAATATTTTATGAATTTCAGCTGAAAGAAAAAGAAAAATTCTGTGATATCGATAGACATAAATACTTTTTTTTCTTCTTTTCACTACCCATACGGGGATCTGCAGCAACTTTTTGACATTTTGAATATCTTTATTTAGCACAAAATACCTGGTAATTATTCCATGAATGAAGGTGCCAAACTCCTCAATCAATCAGATGTTTCATGTTTAGTTTTTGATAGAATCTTTACTGAGCACGAAACTACCCAAAAACTGGTGCCTACGTAAGCTGCATAGTTGGGTTAGGACTACTTCACCCAGGGCAGATGCCGTCAATTACAACAGCTACCCATCACCTGGAAACTTTCCCAGTGCTTTCTGAAATTTTCCATTTGAGATAAGTCATCTCAGCACTTGGAAAACTTTCAGATTTTGGATAAACAATATTCAACCTGTAATTTTTTATAATCATATCGTCCCAAGCAAGGTTGCAGGGGGTTTACATAGGAGGAAAGTTATGAGAAAGAGTTACAGGTTATAGGGGGTGTCAGGAAGTTGGTAAGAGAAGGATGACTGTGGCCATAAAGTGGGGGGTGTCAGCTTATATATTGATTGTAATGTAAAATTAATCCCCCACTTTATAATCACATGATAATAGTATAGAAATTTTTTTTTATAATCATATCACCCCAAGCAAGGCATTTTACTGCCACTGTTTTGCAGAGGGTTACATAGGAGGAAAGTTATGAGACAGAGTGACAGGTTATAGGGGGTGTCAGGAAGTTGGTAAGAGAAGGATGACTGTGGCCATAAAGTTGTGGGGTCAGCTTATATATTGATTGTAATGTAGAATTGATCTCCCACTTTATAACCACATTGTTATAGTATAGAAATTTTTTTTTATAATCATATCGCCCCAAGCAAGACATTTTACTGCCACTGTTTTGCAGGGGGTTACATAGGAGGAAAGTAATCAAAAGAGAGGGATGAGGATACTGATGAGAGTGGAGTAGATGGAGAAAGGAGCATGAGAGAGAGGATGCAGGTTAGTGAGATAGATGACTATTGACTTTACATTTAAATTCTTGGAGATTGTAGCTGTCGGGAAAGCAAGTAAATGGAATGCCATACAACAAACATGAAATCAATAGAAATATAAAATTTGAAAAGTCAATTCAAACATACGCACCGTAGTATTGACACTAGAGGGTGTCGTCAGTGATGTCTTTGCGTGGATCACTAGGGTTTTCGGGTCTTTCAACATTATACCCTCTCACCGCGCCGACCCGACCGGAGATGATCAGTCTCTGGTCCACTCTGAATAAGCGCTTTCAGACACTGGGAAAATTTATAACGTTTGGGCTCAGTACGAAGTCTTGAAAATGGTTCCGATTGGCGACAGACAGAGCCACTTTATATTAAGAGGCGAAATCAGAAATGCAGAATTTCCGGGGATTTTAGCTCACAATTTGTTTTGAACTCCAGCTACTTGCTGTTTAGATCCATAACCAATTGGCTGTACTTTCTGCTGTTTGGGTTATGGACTTTCCTTCTTCTTTTTTTTACTCCCACTATACCAATATCAGTTTATAATCCTACATTATTCCACTCCCTTTTAGTAGAACTTCTTTTGCTTCTTCGGTATATAAAAAGATTTAACACATCTGTTGAATCTTTTACGTGCCTAGAAAGCGAAATAAGTTCTACCGAAAAGGATGTAAAAATTTGCATAGCTAAAGTCAGAGTCGCCTTGAATAAAATGGATGTAATCAGAAGATCTAATCAACCAGACAAACTCAGATTCTTTCGTGCCACTGTAGAGGTGGGTTGAATGTATAGTGCCATTAATTGAACATTAAATAAAAACCCTAGAGTCTAAACTTGATGGAACCTACACACAAATGCTCATAGCTATACTTAACATTTCTTGGAGACAACAACCAACTGAATTATAGCTCTATGGACTCATCCCTGATATTTCTAAAATCTTACATGAACATATTCCAGATTCAAAGAAGCCAGTCTCTCTATCTGGGGCAGTTTTGATGTATGATGCCACTACCTGGACATCAACTCTAGACTCTAATCTTGATGGGACCTACACTTGGATGCTGAGAGCTATACTTAACATCTCTTGGAGACAACATCCAACTAAATCACAGCTCTATGGACTCATCCCTGATATTTCTAAAATCTTACATGAATACATTCCAGATTCAAAGAAGCCAGTGTTTCTATCTGGGGCAGTTTTGATGTATGATGCCACTACCTGGATATTAACTAAAACCCTAGAGTCTAATCTTGATGGGACCTACACTCGGATGCTGAGAGCTATACTTAGCATCTCTTGGAGACAACATCCATCCCAAATATTTCTACTATCTTACTTGAAAGCAGAATGCAGGACTTTGCATAACAAAAACTTGCAAGTGATCTACTGCTCTGGAGGTCCTGGGTACAACAGTAAACTGTATCCGGTAGCAAGGCCTGTGATTGGGAGGTTGTAATAAGCATGAAACCACCTGTTAATTGCTACTTCAAAGGAGATTAAATACTGATATCTGGTCAGGTGTCCCTGCTCTTCCTCTCAGGGTTCTTGACTTGACTCCAGCCACTTTCTCATCGGCAAGATGTGGCTTCCCTCTGTCTCTTCTACAAATATTTTCATGTCTTCTACTCTGACAAACTTAGCTCACTGGTGCGCCCTCCACAAGAATTTACTTGAGCAACCAGACTGGCAACAAGGTCCCACCCTTTTAAAATTAAATTTACCAAATGCAGCCGACAATTCTACTCCAGCAGCATCTTTTCTCACACTTCCCGTCTGTGGAACTCCCTTTCATATACCTGCTTTCCTAACGGCTACAACCTCCGGGAATTTAAATGCAATGTCAATTCCCACCTCTTGTCTACTTGACTCCAGTCTTTCCCTCGTCCTTTCTACATCACCCTGTTTATTCTTGTTTTTTTCTTTTCTCTCTACCTTCACGACTATCTTCACACCTGTATTTCCATCCTTCTCTGACACCCCTTGTAATTGATTTGTCTTCTCCCACTCTCCTTCTGCTTAAACTTTTACTCTCTTATGTAGCCCCCTGCGCATCAGTGGTGGTACCGCCATGCTTGGGATGAAATGATTATGACAAAATAAAAAAAAATTTTTTAGAGATTTCTTTTTATAATAGCAGTTCCTGATACTTTTTGATCAGACCTCGTATATTTTTTTATCACTTTACGGTTTCTCTTTTTTATCACAACCTCTTGAAGGCTGGAGAGTCTTCTTACCATTAAATGGCCTTAAGGAAGACTTGAACCTGGTGCCATATTCTATGATCAACTGACAATAGCATAAAGAAACTCTCGGACAAGCAATATGGTTTCCGCTTCACCAGGTCTACTGCTGATATGCTAACGACCATCACCGAGTACATATACCAGGCACTCGACAGGAATGGCGAAGCTCGAACCGTTGCATTGGATATATCTAAGGCGTTCGACAGAGTTTGGCATGCTGGCCTTCTATGTAAACTGCGGAGCTATGGTATAACTGGACATTTGTTTGAACTAATCCAGTCATTCCTCTCTAACCGCACAATGAAAGTGGTATTAAACGGACATGCCTCTCAGAACTACCATACAAACGCAGGTGTCCCCCAAGGCTCCATCTTAGGTCCTACACTCTTCCTGATATATATTAATGATCTCCCTGATTCCATAAGAACCCAAATAGGTTTGTACGCCGATGACACCACAGTTTACTCTCGCCTCCAACAAAAATCTGGTGTAGACGTCAAAGCTAAACTTGCAGCCGAGATTGAAAAAGACCTCCAATCCATATTGGACTGGGGTAAGAAATGGCTAGTAAATTTTAATGCTTCTAAAACGAAGCTACTGTCAATTAACCATCATCGACAATCTCACCTACCTCCCATTAGCATGGACCAGGCTTGCCTCCCAGAGAGTAAAACACTACGCCTCCTTGGTCTCACACTTTCAGCGGACCTCAAATGGAATGACTATATTGAATCCATTGCTAAATCCGCTGCTATGAAAGTCGGTTCTCTGTGTAGGGCCCGGAAGTTTTTTCCGTCTAAATCTATCCTGCACATTTACAAATCTACCATCCGCCCGTGCATTGAATACTGCTGCCATATCTGGTCGGGTGCCCCTGCTGTTCTCCTCGGGCTTCTCGATAAGGTTCAGAGGAGGGTCTGTAATGTGATAGATACCGACTTGGCAGACCGCCTGCAGTCTCTCTCCCACCGGCGAGACGTGGCTTCCCTGTGTCTCTTCTATAAATACTTTCACGGCTTCTGCTCCAATGAACTTAGATCACTGGTGCCCCCTAAATACGAATTTGCACGAGATACTAGATTAGCAACTAGATCCCACCCTTTTACAGTGAAATCGATAAAATGCAGCCGTAACTTCTACTCCAACAGTTTCTTTCCTCGCACTTCCCGACTGTGGAATTATCTTCCAAAAGATTGCTTCCCCGACGGCTACAATCTCCAGGAGTTTAAATGTAAGGTCAATAGACACCTCCTAACACACTAACCTGCTCCCATTCTATCAAACACTCTTCCCATCTGCCCGACACTCATCCTCGCTATCCTTACTCATCTATCACCTTTCTCCTGACATTCCCTATGTCTATCCACTCCTTCTCTTTACCTTCCCCTATGTAGCCCCATGCGCAATAGTGGCAGTGGAATGCCTTGCTTGGGGTGAGATGATTAAAAAAAATAAAAAAAAAAAATAGTAAAAAATAGTCTTAAATTAGCTAAAATTCTTTGGTAAAGTACTTTATTGATTTTTCTCCTG
The DNA here is from genome assembly GCA_037127315.1 of Ascarosepion bandense. Lineage (NCBI taxonomy): Eukaryota > Metazoa > Mollusca > Cephalopoda > Sepiida > Sepiidae > Ascarosepion > Ascarosepion bandense. The sequence goes on along the minus strand of JBBBDQ010001016.1, from coordinate 2,046,434 downwards.
GTAATTAGCATCTGGTTATGTTTTGCATTGGACCACTGCATTTATGAATCTCTTGTTTATAGTTATGTAGTCTATTTGGTTCTTCGTGTTGCCTCCTGGGCTTCTCCATGTCCATAGACGTCGTGGGTGTTCTTGGAACCAGGTGTTAGTAATTACCTGGTTATTGGCTGAGCACTATTGGATCCATTTTTCTCCTTGCTCGTTGCAATCCCCTACTCCAAAGTTGCCGGTTGTGTCTCCTTCCTTCTCTTTACCTACCTTGGCATAATGATCCTAATTTTTTGGCTTTTGCACTGAGCCTTGGCACTGTCCAGTATGGAATAGAATGTTTCTATTTCGTCCTCCGAACTTTGAGTTGTCGGCGCATAAACTACTATGATAGCTATGTTGAAGGGCCTTCCCCACAGTTTAACCAAGAGGACTCTCTCTGAAAGCTGACAGTATCCAAGAACGCATTTCTTTACTTCTTTGTTTAGTATTAAGCCGACCCCTTTTTCGTTGTTTTGCCTCCTGCTTAATTTATCCTGTGGGTGTCGCTACTGAGGTCTCCATTATTAGGCCATCTGGTTTCGCATATGCCTAGGATATTGATCTTCAGTCTGTCCATCACCGGCTTGACATTCTCTAGTTGTCCACAGTTAAGTGTCCTGACATTCTATGTTCCAAAAGTAATTTTTTCTTTGATGCGCACAGTCGCAGGGTAACGGTCCAGAGGCACCTGTTGCTCATGTTGCTCTTTCCCGGGCGAGGGACAAACTTTGGAGTAGAATGTCTTCTTTACGCTGTTGGTGCTAACAGTCACCGGATGACGGTCAGGTGGCACCTGTTGCCCATGCCGGTCCTTACCGAGCAAGGAGTTGTTTCCTTGGGAAGCAACCCCCTTCATGCTGTTGGCTTTCATATCTTTGTCGTGAATAACCATGATTAAGCCGGGGATAGATAATTGAGTGGCATCACATTGCCTTCTCCACGGTTGTTTATTGAGACACCACCTCTAGTTAGCTGATCATTGACTCCTTAAGAGTTTTTCTGCCCTTTGAAGTGACCACGTCCTAGTCATCTGCAAACTAAGGGTGAAACTCCGGAGACTGAAGAAGCCCAGCACAACACCATGGCTGCAATACAACACGCTTGTGAATGATCTCACCTTGCAGAAAGAATACAATAACAGCCTGAGAAAGAAATATGAAGAACAAATTGGAAAAGGACACTCAAAATGAGACTCACTAAAGGAAGCGATGGTGACCTCAGCAAACAACATTGCCCCAAAGGAAATCAGACGCAGAAGAAAAAACGAGTGGATGACTGAAGAGATTCTCCACATGATGCAAAGGAGACAAAAAAAATAACAGCAAGACATGGAGTAGAGTACAAGAAACTTCACAGGGAGATAAGGAACAAATGCAGACAAGCCAAAGAGGAATGGCTCAACAACAAATGCGAAGAAGTAGAGAGACTGAGCAGGACCAACAAAGCAGAGATGCATGAAGAGATAAGAGAACTAACAGGACAAAAAACTTGCTCCTCAACAGGATGCATAAAATCCAAGGATGGAACAATCATATTAGAGAAAGTGGAAATATTCCAGCGATGGGAAGAGTATATGAAGGATCTTTTTTGTGACAGGAGAGAACAACCGAGAATACACAAGGAGATGGATGGACCGGAAATACTAAAATCCGAAGTAGAAGCTGCAATGGCCAAAGTGAACAGAAACAAAGCAGCTGATCCAGACAGTGTTGTGATAGAGCTGCTGATAGCCTTGGAAGAATATGGCATAGAAAAAAATTACCGACATAATAAACGAAATTTATAGCAGTGGAAGTCGATATTTATAGCACTGCCGAAGAAACCAGGCACAAACAAGTGTGAACTACACAGAACTATCAGTTTAATGAGTCACATTACAAAAGTGATCGTCCGAATCCTGATGAATAGAGCGAGAAGCAGAATCAGGCCAGAGATAGGTCAGGAACAGTGCAGGTTCATCAAAAACACTGGAACAAGGAACACCATATTTATGATTAGGATGCTCTCCGAAAGGGCAATACAAATGAAGAAAGACTTGTACCTATGTTTCATTGACTATGCGAAGGCATTCGACAAGATACGACACAAAGAATTGATGGAGATGCTCGGCAGCCTTGACATTTTTGGGAAAGATATGAGTAATCAAGAATCTTTACTGGCAACAAACGGCATGCATACAAACAGGTAACGATCTCAGTAGATTTACAAAGATAGAAAGAGGCGTAAGACAAGGATGGGTCTTTTCACCGGATTTGTTCAACCTGTACAGCGAGAATATTTTGAGGACTCTAGATGACACTCCAGGATTTGTTATTGGAGGCCACAACTTGAACAACATAAGGTATGCAGATGATACAGTGCTGATTGCAGACACGGAAAGGAAACTACAAGACCTCCTACAGAAGGTAGCGGTGGAGAGTGACAAAAAAGGACTACAAATAAACTTTAAGAAAACTGAATTCATGGTCATCAGCAAACGTGGTTTAAGTGCTATACTTTATGGAAGTCCTCAAATGTGTATATAAAGAATAATTTTAAGTTTGGTCAACGAAAGAGTCAAAAATGTGTATTTATCTATATAGTTCCATGAAGTTCTCTTTCAGGTTTTAGTTGGTCAGCAACTTTTCTTAGAGATACTTTCGGCTGGATATAAATCGTTGAATCAAAGCCAGAGTTAATAATGTCAGCAAATCCTGTTAACAACTAACTACTCTCTTCCCAAAACCTCTTTTTATAGGGGCTAACACCTACTTTGCATATTCTAGAATCTTTTAGAATTCTCTCGATTTTACTGGAACATTCTGGCATCTTCCAAAATGTTCTATTCCTAATTTCTCTATTCTTACGACTACTTCATGAATTAAAACCTTTTTGTAATAACAAGTAGAACTCCATTGAATCCCTTGCTACAACTTTTTAGACATTATTAATATTATTTTTATATATAAATGCATCCTCGTAACACTTGTTTGCACCATATTCTGTAGGTCAAGATATTAGCGCAGTTGTCCAGCTTCGGACAAGATTTCTAGTTAATCCTTCACTTAAGTGGCGCAAAAATAAACTGCTATTCCCTGAATAGTATAACATCAATAAGACCAAAGTATACAAGGTCTGATCAAAATTTGTCGAGACTGGTGCTATGAAAAGAAAACTATGACATGTATTAATTCTGCATTTAATCTCCTTTGAAGTAATTTTCTTCTGAAGCCACACACTTTGTCCAGCTTCATTTCCATTGATTGAAGTATTCCTGTATCTTCTTCTTTTGGGGGAGATAGCAAGCAGCTTCTTCTCTGGGATTTCCTCGATATTTTAAAATCTTGCTCAAGTGAGATTTGATTTTTGGAAAGAGAAAAAAATTACAAAGAACGAGATGTGGAGAATATGGTATGTGTTGCAACTAGGGAATGTTTTACTCGACCAAAAACTGTCACACAAGCCATGGTCACTGATGGAGACAACCACACTCTACACACTTTCCTTCCAAGCACTCTTATAAACTATTCAGAAAGAAATTCAATCTTCTAGCAAGAATGTAAAAGAATTTCTCTTCACCCCAGGGTGGACATTTATATAACTTCTTAACATCCTGCATCCTTTTTTTTTTTTTTTTTGCTTAGAAGAAATATTTATTGTGCTTTATGCTCTTTCTTATCAGCTGTTTAAATTCAGTTGATATTATCCAAAAAAATTATTTTATTTTAAAATAGACCATTTTTAATTTTTGGATGTGTTATTTATTTTTTTTTTTATCTTTTTTCACAACTTAAGTTAAATACCCTCCAACCATAAAATAATGCAAATTTGGAATAAAAAAAAAATTGCCCCCCAAAATACTTGAACTGAAATTCCATATCCTGGAAGTTTGTCTTTCATGGATGGTGCCATAACCATTTCAGCCATGTAAGTCTAAAATCTGCATTGCCACCTTTCTATTTCAAATCTTAACGGACCTGAAGGAGACTACCTCCACCTTTTAAATTTGTTGTTTTTTATTTTTTTTTACTTTTTTCAGTGCAGTCTTATCGATTACAGATGTGCATTGTGGTGCATTGGATATCGGCTCGGAACGAGAAACCGGGAGCCGAGTTCGAATTCCAGTTGAATCTATTGTATTCACTTATGCGTAAATACTTTTGGAAAAGGTATTAATCCATCTCTTCCTTCCAGTTATGGGTTAAATAACAGGACAGATTGGGTTCTATAGCCTTGGTCGGCAACCAGTCTACCGCAGAAAGCAATGGCAACCTACTGCAGGATAATCTTCTGCCCGGCCAGTCATGTCTCTTTCGAGACATGATCGCCCAAGCGTGTATCACGTATGGCACTTAACTGACTGACTTAATGATTACACCCTAAACTTTCTGATTGCCAAAAAAGATTTGGAAAAATTTCAATATTTCAACAATTTTAGAGTTGGGAAGGCTCAGTTTTTCATACAATGTTATAGTAAATTGATCCTCTATTTTGGAATCACACGCCGGTATAGCATTACAACCACCTGTAAATTAGTTGATTATCTTTTTTTTTTTTACTTTTTTTAGTGAAATCTTATCAATTACACCCTAAAGTTTCCGATTAACAAAAAATTTGTAAAAATTTCAACATTTAAACAATTTGTGTGAGGGCTAAGTTTTTCATACAACGTTATAGTAAATCAATCCTGTGCAATTAACTTTTTTGTTTGCGTTTATTCAACAACTGAATACTTTGTGAAATTTTTGAATGAAGCGATTCTTGGAATTTCCGAGGAAGAAGCCATCGTAAGAACTGAAGAAAACTTGAAAAAGATAAAAACAAGAGCAACAACTCGTCCCAAAAAAAAAACAAAAAACAAAGTGACCCCCAACGCGAGTGGTTCTAAAATGGAGGATCGATTTACTATAACGTTGTATGAGAAAGTGAGCCCCCACTAAAATTGTTAAAATATTGAAATTTTTTTTCATTTTTTTTTTTTTATAATCGGAAACTTTATGTAATAACCAATAAGACTGCACTGAAAAAAGTCAAAAAAATGTAAAACAACAAATTTTAAGATGGTGGTAGTCTCCTTCACTTCCGCCCAAATCTTTATGCCATATTGTTTAGTCTTCTACTTCCTAAATGTAGTTTCAAGTTATTTTAGCTATGATATCAGTCAGTTAAGTGCCATACGTGATACACGCTTGGGCGATCATGTCTCGAAAGAGACTTGATTGACTGGGAAGAAGATTTTCTATCGTACTCTTTAAACTATAGCTGAAGAGAGAAGAGACGGATTGTATTAATAAGTAGTAATTAGTGGGGGATCAGTTTATTACTTAATAACAATAGAAAACTGATCCCCCACTTTATGCTCAGTAGAAGCTTTACTTATGTTTACAACTATTATCTTCATTCAGTCAGTTAAGTGCCATACATGAAACACACTTGGGCGATCATGTCTCAGAAGAGACCTGACTGACTGGGCAGAAGATTATCCCGCAGTAGGTGGCCATTGCTTTCTGCGGTAGACTGGTTGCTAACCAAGGCTATAGAACCCAGTCTGCCCTGCTATTTGGCCCATAACTGAAAGGAAGAGTCGGATTAATACCTTTCCCAAGGGTATTTGCATGTAAGTGAATGCAACGAATTCAACTGAAATTCGAACTCAGGTCTCCGATATCCACTGGACCACAAAGCACATGATATAGTCTTTCTATTAATTTTCAATTTGTCGTATTTTTTCTTTTTCATTATTGCCTTTCACCCCTGCTTTCAAGGTCAAGGCTATGGAGTAGGGAACTGTCAACTGTCTTCCATCGAGCCATAGACTTGTTGACCAAATTGATTGAAGCCTTGTCCATGAAAGACAAGCTCCTCTTATATGATGTGTGTGTTCAAGTCTCAAGTCAAGTTCATATTTGTTACATTCACTTATGTACAAAAACCTTTGGGAAAGGTATGAATCCCTCTCCCTCCCAGTTATGGATTAAATAGTAGGACTTGTATCTGGTAAAATGATTCTTACAATACCAAATTTGTTTTTTATTTGTAGGAAAATCCCTTGGAGACACCAATTCGCCAACCTCGTCGTTCGAAATCGGTGGCTATGAAGAAAATTCAGCAGATGTCTAGCAATGTGAAGGAAAATTCACCAATAAACAAGAGGAAAAAATCTACAGATGAGAAAACTTCTGGATCTGATGACCATGTGTCTGATTCTTCAATATCCAAAGGAAAAAATGCTTTGAGCCGAATTAAAAACTTGACCAGCAGTTTTCGTTCACCTTCATTTAGAAATGGTGGGTATTGACACTAGAGTTTAGTTTTGTTACTTATATCTATATGTGTGTGTGTGTGTGTGTGTTTATATATATATATATATATATAGATACAAAAGTTTATCTCTTTAATAGAGCAGATTCATGCTGACTTCAAAGTTTTCGTGAGGACTGTGTTATGTTCTCACTCATCAGGGCTGTTTGTCAAGCGATGTCTTTTGAAGTTCGCATGAATCTCCTCTATTAAAGAGATAAACTTTTGTACCCATCAACGCCCTATTTACATCTTGATATAACCAAGGCTCTAGAAACCATTCTGTCCTGTTATTTAACCCATAGCTGGAGGGAGAAATGATGGATTAATACCTTTCCCAATGGTATTTGCGCATGAGTGAATGCAATAAATTCACCTGGAATTTGAACTCGACCCACTGATTTCTCATTCTGCGCCGATATCAACTGCACCACAACACACATACTTTTACACAATACCTGCTTTAAAATTTAGTATTAGTTATAAAAATTAAAATTTAGTATTAGTTATAAAAATTAAAATTTAGTATTAGCTATAAAAATTAAAATTTAGTATTAGTTCTAAAAATTAAAATTTAGTATTAACTATAAAAATTAAAATTTAGTATTAGTTATAAAAATGAAAATGAAAATATGGAAATTAATTACAGTTTAAATAAAAAATTTTGGAGTATGGGTTTATAAAAACTATTAATTATAGGTTTCTTTCTCTAAACTATTAATGCCTACTATGGGCAGTGGATATTAATGGGTTAAAACTATCTACATTTACTGAGCCAAAAGTATTTTTGGATTTCAAGCTTCAATAGTTTGAACAAATTACATACAAAAATCATTTATTCAGTTTTTCATTTATTCATCAAAATACAAGGTGTCCATAAAGTCCGTGTGCACTTTAAAAAATTTATAACTTTATTTGTATATGTGAACTGCAAAATTGTATTATCCTTTGTACTGCTAACGATAGAGGACATGTGGAAACTTAAATATAATTTCAATAAAATCTTTAAAAATATAGATTTATTTCTATCACAAATACAAACAAAGTGATAAATTTTTAAAGTGCATACGAACTTTATGAATACCCTGTATATATATATATATATATATATATATATATATATATATATATATATATACTAGCAGTATAGCCCGGCGTTGCTCGGGTATAATGAAAGCTTTAAAACTAATCAATGGTCCTGGAGCTCAGACTCTACCTAAAGAATATTTGTGTGAAGTTTGGTGAGAATCGGATAAAAATTGTGGATTTGTATAAAGGACATACAGAAAGTTAACTTTGTCTATGAGTGTATGTTTAATACAAAGTTTCCATAAAGTCTGTGTGCACTTTGAAAAATTTATAACTTTATTTGTATTTGTGATAGAAATAATCTGAAAACTTGAAAGATAAAACAGTGTTTCGACAAGATAGAGCTCCTTGTTACTTTGCTTTGCGTGTTAGACAGTTTCTAAATCGGGAATTTCCTAACAGATGGATCGGAAGTAATGGACCATTTTATTGGCCTCCACGTTTGCCAGATTTGACTCCATTAGATTTTTTTTAATGAGATGTGTGAAAACAATTGTATATGCAACCAAACCTAGTTCATTAGAAGATTTGAAAGCTAAAATAACTAATGTGATTTCAGGCATTACTGTAAATCAGTTGGCAAATGTTGTCCGTGAACTGCAAAATTGTATTACCCTTTGTATTGCTAATGATGGAGGACATGTGGAAACTTAAATAAAATTTCAATAAAATCTTAAAAAATATAGATTTACTTTTTTCTAATCCTTTTTACAAATTATTTCTATTGCTAATACGAATAAAGTTATATATTTTTTAAAGTGGACACAAACTTTATGGACAAACTGTATACCCCATCATATTCTATTGTTTATAGAAAATCTTCTGCCCAGTTAGTCATTTCTCTTTTGAGACATGATCGCCCAAAGCGTGTATCATGTATGGCACTTAACTGACTGAATGAAGATAATAGTTGGAAACATAAGTAAAGCTTCACTGGGAAAAAAGTGGGGGATCAATTTTCTATTGTTATTAAATAATAAACTGATCCCCCACTAATTACTAACTATTAATACAACAGTCTCTTTTCCCTTCAGCTATATTTTAAAGAGCAGAATAGAAATTCTTCTGCCCAGTCAGTCATGTCTCTTTTTGGACTTGATTACCCAAAGCGTGTATCATGTATGGCACTTAACTGACTGAAGGACAGGAAATTGTGAAGAGCCATGATCGCCAACATCCTGAAGGGACATGCTACATAGAAGACGACTAACCAGATGCTGCATTATATGTTTCAAATTTGAACCTACATATAATCCTTGTAATATCCTTTGTATATACTCATACGTTCATATATGCTTGGAAAAATAACTCCTTTTTATTTTTCCCCCCTCTTTTTGTGTGTTTCAGCTAAAAACCTTTTAACCAGCCCCCGTACTTGGTCAATGAAAGAGACGCCAAAGAAAGACGTTCCTGGTTCCCCAAAAACCCCATGGAACTATTCTCCTCGAAAAGGGATTTCCTCCTCCTCTTCTGTTTCAAAGAAGACCAACCCCACATTGAACACATCCGACGCCGACGCTGACACTAAACGTCACCGAGAACTGCGCAATCTTTTATCAGATACAACCTCTGGGCCCCAACGAAAACGGCGCTTGTACAAAGAAGAAATAATTGGACCGATGAGCTATGAGGTAAGCCTTTCTTCCATTTTAATTGGGTTAACACACAAGTATATGATACACAGATTTGCGTCATGGTGCACTGGATATCGGCTCAGAACGTGAAGAAATCAGAGAGCCGAGTTTGAATTCCAGTTGAATTTGTTGCAATCACTTGGAAAAGGTATTAATCCATCTCGTCTTCCTCAAGCTATTGGTTAAATAGCAGGGGAGATTGGGTTCTGTAGCCTTGGTTGACAATCAGTTTATCACAGAAAGTAATGACAACCCACTGCGAGAAAATCTTCTGCTTGGTCCATTGTGTCTCTTTTGAGACATGATCATACAAGTTTGTATCACGTATGGCACTAAACTGACTGATATGACACTAGGGTTAAAGTTAATACTGTTTGAGGTGAATTTTTTTTTTCATTTAAATTCATCCTAAACAAGGCCTGGGAGCCACTCAAGGTAGAGGGTTGCAGTAATTTAGCACTGTTAGTGTGAAAGATAATGGCTAACTCTAGATTTGAACAGGTTAAGATTGTAGTGATTGGAGAAGCATCCTCTTGGGAGTTGGTTCTAGAGAGCAGTAGTTCTTGGGAATAAGGTGAATTTTTTTTTTCATTTAAATTCATCCTAAACAAGGCCTGGGAGCCACTCAAGGTAGAGGGTTGCAGTAATTTAGCACTGTTAGTGTGAAAGATAATGGCTAACTCTAGATTTGAACAGGTTAAGATTGTAGTGATTGGAGAAGCATCCTCTTGGGAGTTGGTTCTAGAGAGCAGTAGTTCTTGGGAATAAGGTGAATTTTTTTTTCATTTAAATTCATCCTAAACAAGGCCTGGGAGCCACTCAAGGTAGAGGGTTACAGTAATTTAGCACTGTTAGTGCGAAAGATAATGGCTCACTCTAGATTTGAACAGGTTAAGATTGTAGTGATTGGAGAAGCATCCTCTTGGGAGTTGGTTCTAGAGAGCAGTAGTTCTTGGGAATAAGGTGAATTTTTTTTTCATTTAAATTCATCCTAAACAAGGCCTGGGAGCCACTCAAGGTAGAGGGTTACAGTTACTGCTCACTAATGGAATACAAAAGAAATAAGGATGGTCTGTTATAATGTGAATTACGTGCCTAGTCTGAGCCCTGAAGGTTACAACTGGTGAAACTAAAGAATGCAAGTAGTGACAGAACAGGGAGAGGCTTGTGACATCTCACCTATAAGAGAGAAGAGTTGCAGAATAGCAAATAATTTGTCACTCACAAAGTGGTGATACTAGGGACCAGATGTCTGCCCTCAGAGATCCAGAAAGCAAATGACCAAAACTGGTCTTTGCGCATCTGGGCTCCACACAGATGTTCCTGTGGAAAACCAAAAATAAATAAATATCAAATTTCTTTTACGGACCCTTTTCGCAAGCCAATGTGAATTTTGTTTGCAAAGAAATTAAAAAAGAAAATAAAAAGGAAAAATAAAGGAAAAGAAAAAGATAAAATAAAATCAAATAAACAAGAAAAGAAAAAATTGACATCGTCTGGGTTCCTTTTTTTGCGAACCCAGACGATGTCAATTTTTTCTTTTCTTGTTTATTTGATTTTATTTTGTTTTATCTTTTTCTTTTTCCTTTTTCTTTTTCCTTTTTATTTTCCTTTTTTAATTTCTTTGCAAATCTATTTAAAAAGGAAAAGTAGACTAATTTTTCTCCAGTTTCTGAAAGGATTTTTCTGTTGCTGAGGTGATGTGTTATCCCCCGTGGGAATCTTCATATCGAAATGGCCATTCAACATCTTTGAATTAATCCTTTTTTAATATATATATATATATATATATATATATATATAGTTTTTATACAAAATTTGATTTTCTTGTTTTATACCCCTCTAATAGTGGGCTATCTACTAACAAGACCAAATTCAATTAATATATTTCAGCACACAAATACGCTTCACTATAACTGATAACCCACTATAGACGCTATCGAGAATGGAAACTGAGGGCTGATCAACACCCCACCCAAATATGTCAGCAGTATGTCCTTTTAATTAAGAAAAAAAAATAATGCAATATCTCATGTGCATCGACACATACATGAAGATGTTGCAATAGTTAGCTAGCAAATCTTGCAAGGCCATATCAACAATAATGGCCTCAGTCCTCATTCAATGCCCCTCTAATCTCAAATCTTTCTTTAATCATTTTATCTGAAGCAATGCAATAAAGCCACTAAGATGCAGGGGCTTAGTGAGTGTTAGAGAATATGAGAAAAATCACTATTAAGGAGATAAAACAAATAAAAGAACAAGAATTGAAAAGACAGAAGATAATGATTGACATTGCAATTAAATGTTTGAAGGTCAAAGTTGATTGGGAAGCAAGAAGCCGGAAAAGAGTTCCACAAAGAAACTGTTAGCATAGGACTTATAATAATATGAGAAGAAAGCATAATTAAAGAAAGAGTGCAATAAAAGAACAGGAATTAAGAAGACAGAAAATAACAATTGACATTGCTTTCAAATTTTTGAAGATCAAAGTTGACTGGGAAGCAAGAAGCTGGAAGGGAGTTCCATCATTGAGAAGTGTGATAGAAAATCTGTTAGCATAGAACTTATCATTGCATCTAACCATTTCCACTATAAAATAATGAGACCTTACTGCTAATCTAGTTCTGCACTTAAATTAATAAAGTCTATGTACCATAGAGGAAAGATCATCAGAACAATTACCATGAAAATATTTATAGAAAAGGCACAGGGAAGCTACATAACGGTGGTGGGAAAGTGACAGAAGTATACTGGGCTTAAATTCATAAAGTCTAGGTACCATAGAGGAAAGATCATCAGAACAATTACCATGAAAATATTAATAGAAAAGGCCCAGGGAAGCTACATTACGGTGGTGGGAAAGTAACAGAAGTATACTGGGCTTAAATTCATAAAGTCTAGGTACCATAGAGGAAAGATCAACAGAACAATTACCATGAAAATATTAATAGAAAAGGCCCAGGGAAGCTACATTACGGTGGTGGGAAAGTAACAGAAGTATACTGGGCTTAAATTCATAAAGTCTAGGTACCATAGAGGAAAGATCATCAGAACAATTATCATGGAAATATTTATAGAAAAGGCCCAGGGAAGCTACATTACGGTGGTGGGAAAGTGACAGAAGTATACTGGGCTTAAATTCATAAAGTCTAGGTACCATAGAGGAAAGATCATCAGAACAATTATCATGAAAATATTTATAGAAAAGGCCCAGGGAAGCTACATTACGGTGGTGGGAAAGTGACAGAAGTATACTGGGCTTAAATTCATAAAGTCTAGGTACCATAGAGGAAAGATCATCAGAACAATTATCATGAAAATATTTATAGAAAAGGCCCAGGGAAGCTACATTACGGTGGTGGGAAAGTGACGGAAGTATACTGGGCTTAAATTCATAAAGTCTAGGTACCATAGAGGAAAGATCATCAGAACAATTACCATGAAAATATTTATAGAAAAGGCCCAGGGAAGCTACATTACGGTGGTGGGAAAGTGACAGAAGTATACTGGGCTTAAATTCATAAAGTCTAGGTACCATAGAGGAAAGATCATCAGAACAATTACCATGAAAATATTTATAGAAAAGGCACAGGGAAGCTACATTATGGTGGTGGGAAAGTGACAGAAGTATACTGGGCTTAAATTCATAAAATCTAGGTACCATAGAGGAAAGATCATCAGAACAATTACCATGAAAATATTTATAGAAAAGGCACAGGGAAGCTACATTACAGTGGTGGGAAAGTGACAGAAGTATACTGGGCTTAAATTCATAAAGTCTAGGTACCATAGAGGAAAGATCATCAGAACAATTACCATGAAAATATTTATAGAAAAGGCCCAGGGAAGCTACATTACTGTGGTGGGAAAGTGACAGAAGTATACTGGGCTTAAATTCATAAAGTCTAGGTACCATAGAGGAAAGATCATCAGAACAATTACCATAAAAATATTTATAGAAACACTATTGGGAAGCTACGTTATAGCAGTGGGTAAGAGACTGAAGCCACGAATCCAAGTCAGGACCATTAACATTGCAGATTCTTCTTTGGAGTTTATCAAGAATCACTAAATATATAGCAGGAACACCAGACCAGATGTAGCAGCAGTATTCAAAGCAAGGATAGACTTATAAATATGTAAGATATATTCTTGAAAACTCCTGATAGACCCTGTATAGTGGTACTTGCACTTTTGGTAGCATTTACACTGGGTGGATTAAGCAAATTTCTTCTCTAGAAGTTTCATGGGGCTTTTTAGCTCCACAAGTGGTGTGAAAATTTTCCCAAAGTCGGTTGCAAAATTTTACTGCGACAGACAAGTTGCCAACCAAGCTGATGGAACCCAGCCTGTCCTGCTATTTATCCATAGCTGGGGGGAGAAAAGATAGATTCCTACCTTTTTAGGTTATTATCATGTAAGTGAATGTAATGAAGTTGACTGGAATTCGAACTTGGCTCTCTGATTCCTCAATCTGAGCTACTATCTATTACTTTACGATGCATTTGTGGTGTTAGTCTCTTGCCTATTTATCCCCAGACAAGACTCTACCCTGCCGATGAATGTGCCAAGGGATAAACAAACATCAGAACTGACCAAGAGACAGCGAGACAAATGGAAATACAAACAAAGCAATAGAAATAATTTGAACAAAAACAGAAAAATACGAAGAAAATAATACGAGGATGTCGATTTTTTTTTTCCAACCTAAATTTTTTTTTTATTCTTTTGCAGAGTGAAATTGTGCGAACACGAGCCACGAACAACTGTGCGGCCAAAGGATGACGTGTTCAGTATTGTCAGACACCAACTGCGAAGCCTGCACAAATAAGATTCAGAAGGTTTGACCATCCCCACTCCCCATGCCCAAGTTACTGTTTTTTTTTATTTATTTATGTTTTTTTTTTTGCTGGGCAGATTTAAGGTTGTATTTTGATAAAAAAAAAAACAAAAAAAACCCAGCAATTTAGCAAGGCTTTGACTGGAAATGACTTAAATTTGTTAGCTTCTATTTTTCATCCTGATGCCCTTTCTGAAATCAAAATAATGTCTTCTTTGCTAGAACCCTTTTTTTTTTTTTCTGGGACATTTTAGTTTAGAAAACTCGTATTTTTTTTTCTCAGCATTTGTTGCACACCAGAAGAGATTTTAATTGGTTATTTCCAGAGTGTGAATGCTTCATTCTAGTGGCCTTGTGCCAGACTACACTTGATAAATATTTAATGTTAAATGTATATAGCATTGGCTAGCTAGCATACCTTAAAAACCAATTAACTAGCATTGTAAGTACAATCCATACTGGGTGCTCATTTGTTTTTGCCTTGTGTCAGACTAAGTTTGATTGTCCTATTTTGTGAATATTGAGCATTAATAGGTCATAAATACAAACTTATAATTAATACAGGATTTTTATTTTGATTTTATAATACTGGATTTTATGGTGGGCATTACTGGGTTAATTTCTGGATGCCCATTTTCTATGGCCTTGTGCTAGACTAAGCTTAACTTGGTAAACCATTAATGGTGTCAGGTATAGAATGTTGGTTAGTAATCAGTTAGCCTATATATTAAGTTCTGTTCATACACTATTGCAATTCTTGACATTATCTCAATTTTTTTTTTTTCACCCCAAGCAAGGTGTGCCACTGGTGCGCAGGGGGCTACATGAGAGAAGAGTGAAAGTTTAAGCAGGGGGAAAGTGAAGAGAAAGACGAACCAGTTACTGGGGGTGTTGGAGAAAGGGCAAGGGGAAGGATTGGAATACCAGTTTGAAGACAGTTGGAGTAGATAGACTCAATTGAAGTAGATAGACTAAACTACCGCCCAGTTGATACTCCACCCACGTCTATTGAACAGGTGTAGAGGCTCATCCCTTGTTCCCTGTTTAGGATGTGGTTTTTGGCTTTCTCTTTTCCAATCTTTTCACTCTTACGTAGCCCCTGCGCATCAGTGGTGATATGATTAAAAAAAAAAATTTGCAAGGATAAAGTGAGAAAGGAAAAGAACAAGATACACGGGGTGATGTGGAAAGGGATGGAGTTAAGTGGATAAGAGATGGGAATTGACGTTGCATTTAAATTCTTGGAGGTTGTAGCTGTCAGGGAAGCAAGTATATGGAAAGAAGTTCCACAGGCGGGAAGTGTGATAAAAGAATCTGATGAAGTAGAAGTGGCAGCTGTAAAAGGGTGGGACCTAATTGCCAGTCTGGTAGCTCAAATAAATTTGTGTAGAGGCGGCATCAGTGAGCTAAGCTCGTCAGAGCAGAAGCCATGAAAACATTTGTAGAATAAACAGAGGGAAGTCACATTCCGCTGGTGTGAAAGTGGCTGGAGTCAAGCTGCCAGGTCAGGACCAATCATGTCACAGATTCTCCTTTGGAGCCTGAGATGAATGACAGGGTCACCTGACCAGATATGACAACAATGTTCAATGCACACTCTGATTGATTTGTATATATGCAAGATGGACTCAGGTGAGAAAAACTCCCTGGCCCAACACAGTAACCTAACCTTTCTAGCAGCTATTGGTTCTATGTAACGGTTCCACTTGAGGTCAGAAGAGAGGTTGAGACCAAGGCGGCACAGGGAGACTCGCTTAGTCCATGCTGATCGTGGGGTAGGAGGGATTGCCTGTGGTGGTTGACAGATAGCAGCTTCATTTTAGAAGCATTAAAATTTACAAGCCACTTCTTACCCAAGTCTACCGCAAAGTAGAGGTTCTTCTCGAGAAGGGCAGCAAGGTTGTCTTTGACTGCCTCGCCAAATTTCTTACTAAGGTGGGAGTAAAAAGAAAAATTTACATGATGTAATTGATTTTGTTCTGTATATACATGTTTTAGTATACAATTCTGTTTTCAAACAAGAAGGACTATTAACCAATGAATATTGGGAGTATTTTTGACATCAATCAGTCAGTTAAGTGCCATACATGATACACGCTTTGGGCAATCATGTCTCGAAATAGACATGACTGACTGGGCAGAAGAATTTCTATCCTGCTCTTTAAACTATAGCTGAAGGGAGAAGAGACATATTGTATTAATAAGTAATCATTAGTTGGTGATCAGTTTTCTATTTTTATTAAGTAATAAACTGATCCCCCACTTTTTGCCCAGTAGAAGCTTTACTTATGTTTTCAAATATCTTCATTCAGTCAGTTAAGTGCCATACGTGATACACACTTTGGGCGATCATGTCTCAAAAGAGACATGACTGACTGGGAAGAAGATTATCCCACAGTAGGTTGCCATTGCTTTCTGCAGTAGACTGGTTGCTGGTCAAGGCTATAGAACCTAATCTGTCCTATTATTTTACCCATAACTGGAGGGAAGAGACGATTAATACCTTTTCCAAAGATATTTGTGCGTAAGTGAATGCAAGGAATTCAACTGGAATTCGAACTTGGCAACCCGATTTCTTATTCCGAGTCGATATCCACTTATCAACCCTATAATCATGTTTGTTTCACAAGTCCAATAGTTGTAGGCCAGAGGCTCATATTCAATCAATACATCTTCTTAAATAATACATCACTCAATAAATCCCTGGCTTAACTAATAAAGCAACAACTTTTAGGTAAAATTTGACTTTATTCATCAACATAGTCTCCTTCTAGGGTGATACACTGATTCCAACGCTTCTCTAAGAATTCGATGCCTTTTTTGTAGAAGGATTTGTCTTTGGCCCCAAAATATGCCTCAGTTTCTGATATCACTTCTTCATTAGAGCCAAATCTCTTTCCCTGTAGCATTCTTTTGAGGTTTACAAACAGCCAATAGTCGCTGGGGGCAGATCTGGAGAATAAGGTGAATGCAGAAGCAATTCGAAGTGCAATTTAATGTAGTTTTGCTATCATTGCAATCAACTTGTAATATGGTGTATTATCTTATGGCCATTTTTTTGGTGATTTCTTCCTTTAATAGTGCTATATAACATTTGCTATTAATGGTTCTTCCTTTCTCAAGGAAATCGATGAACAAAATACTTTGCACATCCCAAAATACAGAGGCCAAAATCTTGCCTGCGGATGTTTGCATCTTTGGTCACTTTGGATGACTTTCGCCTGCTCCTGTCCACTCAGCTGACGGCAGATTTGACACCAGGGTGAAGTGGTGTATTCATGTTTCATCCATTGTCACATATTTATGCAGAAACTCCTTGTTGCACTGAAGCAGTTGCAAACAAAAATTTTTTTATTTGGCACCATCTATATGTCAGGCCCGGGATTTATTGAGTGATATGATTTCGATGACATCCTCTGACCTTCATCAGCCTTTCGCTGTTTGATTTCGATTTTAATATTACTTACAACAGATTTTACTGCTTCCAAAAAAAAGGATCTGCAATATCCTGATTTGGCCTCTTGACTTCAATGTGACATGACTTTCCACTGTCTTTTCTAAAAAATATTTTCATGGTAACTGCTCTGACAAGTTTTTTACCTGGTACCCAGACCACATGAATTTAAGTGTGCTACTAGATTGGCATCTAGGTCCCAATTACTTCTACTCAAACAGTTTCTTTTCTTGCACTTCCTGTCTGTGGAATTCCCATCCATTTACTTCCTTCTCTCATAGCTACAGTTTCCAAAAATTTAAATGCAACATCAATTGCCAACTTCTAACTTCTTGAATCCTTTTCATTTTTTATGCTTTCCTCGATATTAATGACAGACCAAAAATTTTCTATTGGATTAATATATGGAGAGACCAGGGACCATTAATTTTAATCTTTTTTTTTTTCATTTATGTTTTGGCAAGATGGGCAAGATAAACAGGGCTTATCATGTTGAATACACTGGTTCTCGCTCCATCACCGAAGTTAAGCAACGTTGACCCTGGTCAGTACTTAGATGAGTGACCGCTTGGGAATACCAGGTGCTGTAAGCATTCATGGATGGATGTGCGTTGTGGTGCGGGGGATATCAACTCAGAAAGAGAAATCGATGAGCCGAGTTCGAATTCCAGTTGAATACCTTGCATTCACTTAAGCACTGGTACCCTTGGGAAAGGTATTATTCCATTCCTTCCCTCCAGTTATGGGTTAAATAACAAGGGTAGGATTTGGGGACCCTGCTCTTAAAAACAAATCCCAATGAATCTTGCAAAAACAAAAAACAATAAAACAAATAAACTAAATAAAACAAATCAAAACGATTTTCAGCATTAAATGACCTAATGAAGGTTGATATGCTGGTTAAATGAACCAACCAACCAACGACCTCTCAAAATTGATTTGTTGTACAAGTTGAACAGATCCGGTGAGAAAACACATCCATGTCTTACGCCCCTTTTTATTTTTGTATATCTACTGACTTCGCTTACTGCCCGTATGCTTTTGCTGCCAATATAAATTCTTGATTATCCTCATATCTTTCCTGAATATGTCAAGGTTACCGAGCATCTCTAACAAGTCTTTGTGCGATCTTTGAATGAAAAATATTACGAACAAAACTTTATTGAATGAAAAATGTTACGAACAAAACTTTATTAAATGAAAAATGTTACCAACAAAACTTTATTATATGAAAAATGCTACCAACAAAACTTTATTGAATGAAAAATGTTACCAACAAAACTTTATTCAATGAAAAATGTTACCAACAAAACTTTATTCAATGAAAAATGTTACCAACAAAACTTTATTCAATGAAAAATGTTACCAACAAAACTTTATTCAATGAAAAATGTTACCAACAAAACTTTATTGAATGAAAAATGCTACCAACAAAACTTTATTGAATGAAAAATGCTACCAACAAAACTTTATTGAATGAAAAATGTTACCAACAAAACTTTATTGAATGAAAAATGTTACCAACAAAACTTTATTGAATGAAAAACGTTACCAACAAAACTTTATTGAATGAAAAATGTTACCAATAAAACTTTATTGAATGAAAAATGCTACCAACAAAACTTTATTGAATGAAAAATGCTACCAATAAACAAGTAGGAACAATAAAACAAATAAACTAAATAAAACAAATCAAAATGATCATCAGCATTAAATGACCTAATGAAGGTTGATATGCTGGTTAAATGAACCAACCAAGACAAACAATAGCGAGCTTTGTAGAATCTGAAGGAGCATCAACATTCAGGAATATATGTTTTTGGTTGTGACTTGTATTACTCAAAAAAGATTTTATCCAAGTTCTACGTTTATCTTGATACCATCAGATTTTGAATGAATCGGATGAACCTCTCAGAAAAATCTGGCAGAATTCTCAGGCGTTCATAAGTATAAGACCCATCGGAGCTATTTATATTTTTGTAATCTGCAATAAATATTAACTATCGTCACCAAGTCTCAAATCTGTGCAATGTTCTTTGAGATACACATATCAGAACTTTGTTGGAAGCTGTGTTTAGCAAAACACAAAAAAATGCAGGGCAATATCAGGTTTTATTTTAAAATTATTAAAGATACCAATATAATATTTTGGATTCATCAATAAATTTGATTTTTCTGAAATTTCCTAAATTTTTCTGTAAGTAGACATTCTATTGATCATCCATTCTCTGTAAGTAGACATTCTGTTGGTCAGCCATTTTCTGTAAGTAGACATTCTGTTGGTCAGCCATTTTCTGTAAGTAGACATTCTGTTGGTCAGCCATTTTCTGTAAGTAGACATTCTATTGGTCAGCCATTTTCTGTAAGTAGGCATTCTATTGGTCAGCCATTTTCTGTAAGTAGACATTCTTTTTGTCAGCCATTTTCTGTAAGTACAGATTCTCTTTGTCAGCCATTTTTTGTAAGTAGGCAGCTGTTGGTCAGCCATTTTCTGTAAGTAGACATTCTGTTGGTCATTATTCTGGTACACTTGCATATCTTTTAGTCTACTGACTGATGTACTTATGATGTCCACCCCTTGCGGCTGGTCCATACCCAAGCTCAGTCCCCTTGGCTGATCCTGGAGTTGATCGCTGAAGCCCAACCCTTGTCTTGCTCCACGTTGTGTTTATTGTTCACAAGACTTATCATTTCAACCCTTTTTCTAACAAGTAACAAAAAAAACCGGACAGTCCCTTGATTTGAGATGTTTTATCGTATTTTGGTAGACAAAAAATTTAATTACTATTCTTTTTGTATTTTCTTTCTTCTCATAAAAGTAAGTACTTATCACTCGATCAAATTTCACTCCCAGGAACTGCTCTATATTCAATGGTTGTAGAAATATTATCTAAGCCAGCTGCTCATTTTCAATGGTTGTAAAAATATAATATATTCTTTCTTAGGATGTCCTTAGAATATGCCAACACTTAATCTCAGTCTTGACCAAAACCAGATGGTCCTATTGTTCTACTTTTCCAACAGACAAAAAAAATGAATTACCATTCTCTTCCTATTTTCTTTCATCTGGTCATCATCTTCAGACTATTGAAAATTAGTGTTTTTCAGTTTACCAGCACCTTTCCAAATGGTGCCCCATCTCAACTTACGTCTATATTTTGGTCAGCCTATCAAGTTTTCAGTTAACCCACATACAGTGCCATAATCATATCCCCAATTCCCTACCGCATGCTTGCTTCCCCGACGACTATAACCTCCAGGAGTTTAAATGTAAATTCAATAGACACCTCCTAACACACTAACCCTCCCATTCTCTCCAACTCTCCTCCTATGTACATCCTAACTCGTCTATCGCCCTGTGTAACCCCCTGCGCTATAGTGGCAATGGAATGCCTTGCTTGGGATGACATGATTAAAAAAAAAAAAAGAAGTGATTTAAGCAATAAAATTGATGAAGAAATGTTGCAATGATTTGAAAAAATGATATTCAGATGAAGAAAGGTGAGGAGAGTAAGGGGGATGTGAAGTAAAACTTCCTTATACAGAGCCATAATCTTTTTTTAAGGGATTCTATGGTCTTGCATTATCATGTAAGAGTCACAATCCTTTAAAATTAACCAATGATGGGCACATTTCTTAAAATTTTTGCACAGGCTTCTATTTAACAATATTTCTGTCCTTTAATCATTTCATTTTAGTTTAACAATTCATAACAGATGAGCAAGGTTGGATTATCCTCAAGGCCAGTATAGGCTACGATCTATGCCCCCACTCAAGTTTTTATAAAATAATGATTTTAATTTTATAGATTTTAAAATTTCTAAATGGTTTTATAGACAAAAATGATATCAATATGTGATATTTATTTTGATTGTTTTAATGTTGCAATGATTTGAAAAAATGATATTCAGATGAAGAAAGGTGAGGAGAGTAAGGGGGATGTGAAGTAAAACTTCCTTATACAGAGCCATAATCTTTTCCTAAGGGATTCTATGGTCTTGCATGATCAGGTAAGAGCCACAATAATTTAGAATAAACCATTTTATAGATTTTATAATTTCTAAATGTTTTCATAGATTAAATGATATCAATATGTCATATTAATTTTGATTGTTTTATTCCCATAATGCTGCTTATATAAAACTAGCAGTATAGCTCGGCATTACTCGGGTGTAATGAAAGCTTTAAAACTATTCCATGGTCCTGGAGCTCAGACTCTTTGGACGTTGGCACGAAAGACTAAAAAGCAATAGTTGTTTCCAGTAAAAGCGAAACCGTAGACTGAAAGAAAAATGAATGGATGTAAGTCAAATTTTGATTTCCTGTTATCGATATCAAATTTTCTGCACTATTGTAAGAACTGCAACCTTGAAACTTTTGAATATCGTTTCTTATGTCTTTGTCTATGAGTGTATCAAATTTTATTAAAATTGGACCACTCCTTCTATAACCCGATTTTTTTTGATTATCGATTTTCTATATTTATTGGGGGTACCTCGACACAAAACCTAGCTAAGAATACTTGCAGACACTTATAGTACAACAGTGTAAATTTTCAAGAAAATCAGTTCAGCCGTTTTGGAGTCTATAGGTAACAGACACACACACACAAAGTTCCATTTATAAATAAGTTTAGATTTAGATTAGATCTTTTAGTTGTGTTGATATGTGTGTCTGTTTGCAATAAATAGTAAAATAATTGAACTTCTTAAAGAATATTTTTATTGACAAACAAATGATACCTATTCTTGCTTATTTAAAGAATTTGTAAGAAATTTACTTCAAGCTACACTACCGGCCATAGTTATTAGGCCACTCCAGTGTTTTAAAAAATGATGTCTATAATACTATTTTTAGTATTTATTGCCAAGTGGATAATTCTAAATGAAAATAGAATGGTTCTTTTGTTATTATTACTTTGCAAACTTTTACAAGGCAAATAGCGACAATTTAGCAATCTCACCCTGTAGATTTGCTATATATATATATATATATATATATATATATATACTACCGGCCATAATTATTAAGCCACCCCAGTGTTTAAAAAAAATGATGTATTTCATAATGTTTTTTAGTATTTATTGCCAAGTGAATAATTGCAAATGAAAATAGAATGGTTCTTTTGTTAATACTGCACAATAACATGTGCATCAAATGAATTTATAAATATTTGATTATTATTTTGCAGTTTCATCAATGAAAGAATGAAGAAAATTTAGGGTGATTCGGACGAGTTCATCTTTGTTTCCTTGCCTTGTAACATTTTGCAAAGTAATAATAACAAAAGAACCATTCTATTTTCATTTAGAATTATCCACTTGGCAATAAGTACTAAAAATAGTATGAAATACATCAGTCAGTCAGTCAGTTAAGTGCCATACGCGATAACGCTTGGGCGATCATGTCTCAAAAGAGACATGACTGACTGGGCAGAAGATTATCCCGCAGTAGGTTGCCATTGTTTTCTGCGGTAGACTGGTTGCCGACCAAGGCTATAGAACCCAATCTGTCCTGCTATTTAACCCATAACTGGAGGGAAGAGACGGATTAATACCTTTCCCAAGGGTATTTGCACGTAAGTGAATACAATGGAGTCAACTGGAATTCGAACTTGGCTACCCGGCTTCTCGTTCCGAGCCAATATCCACTGGACCACAATGCACATATCATTTCTTTTAAAAACTGGGGTGGCCTATAATTATGGCTGGTAGCGTATGTAAATGTTGCTAAAATATATCACAAATCTGACTCCATCTGAGAGAGAATCCTCACATAATTTTATTAACCATTTGTGTTTGTTCAACGCCCACAGTGACCACCTGGGGTTTATACTGCAACTATGATGAGTGGACCTTAGTTAGTTTCTTGGAGAGAGCACCTTATTTGGTGGAATCAAGTCCGAACAAGGTCGATACTCCCAAACTCTCAGTCATGATGACCTGTGACTTTTAGGCTAATATGAGTCAAAGGCCAGATTATCCTTTAAGCTAGTATAGGCTGCAGTCTAGGGTTCCTTAAGCATTTATAAAGCAATGATTTTAATTGGCATTACTGTGTTTCTAGTGGATAATACATTTGATTTCAGCTGATATAAAACAGTGATAAACAGTTTCATAAACTGAAATGATATCAAGACAACATTAATACTGAGCATCAGGAAGAGACAGCTGAAGTTCCTGGGATATGCAATGAGGAACGGAGGACTTGGAGAACCTGATACTAATAGGCTAGATAAAGGGAAAAAGAGACAGGGGAAAGCAGCAGATAACATATTTGAAGGACCTAATCATGTGGATGATGGAGGGTTGCATGGTGTAACAGGAAAGGGCGTGCTAAGAGTCGCCAGGGATAGGGAGACGTGCAAAGCCATGATTGCCTATGTCTTGAAAGGACAGGGCACATAGAAGAAGATTTGAATGGTTGGCCATTATAGATAAATCAAAAAAGAAGGCTTTTGAAAATAAAAAAGGTGAATTTTTCTTTTTAAATTTCCAGGCAAACCTGAATATGGAAACTCAAGAAATGATAAAGAAAGGAATACAAATGAGATGAAATAAAAACAAACAAAAATTAATAATGGCAATTCTTTCTCAAAACATGTTTCTTTACACAAGACTCTCATGCAGGAACAGATTATCTTCTAGTAGTATAGGCCAAAGCCTAGGGTCCTTTAAGCATTTAGAAAGCAATGATTTTAATTGGCATTACTGTGGATAATACATTTGATTTCAGTTGAGATAAAACTGATTTTAATTTTTTAGATGTTATAACTTCTAAATCTAAACTTATTTATAAATGGAACTTTGTCTGTGTGTGTCTGTCTCTCTGTTACCTATGGACTCCAAAACGGCTAAGCCGATTTTCTTGAAAATTTACACGGTTGTACTATAAGCATATGTGAGCGTACTTAGCTAGGTTTTGTGTCGAGGTACCCCCCTATAAATATTGATAATCGAAAAAATCATGCTATAGAAGGAGTTATTCGATTTTAATCAAATTTGATACACTCATAGACAAAGACATCTGAAACGATATTCAGAAGTTTCAAGGTTGCAGTTCTTACAATAGTGCAAAAAATCGATTATATATATATATAAAAGGCAAGATGTTTGTGTGTGTGTGTGTCTGTTTATCTGCCTGTATGTCTGTATTTTTTCAGCCCTTTTATTTTAGTTTTTGCTTCGCGTTTGGCTGTAAGTAGGTATAATTGTATTTCTTAGTCTCAGCCATGATACCATTTACTCAGAGGACTTATTTAGCCTTCAAAATTCAGTTTACGACGAAAAAAAACTTATTTGATATCGATACCAGGAAATCAAAATTTGACTTACATCCATTCATTTTTCTTTCAGTCTATGGTTTCGCTTTAACTGGAAACAACTATTGCTTTTTAGTCTTTCGTGCCAACGTCCAAAGAGTCTGAGCTCCAGGACCATGGATTAGTTTTAAAGCTTTCATTACACCCGAGTAACGCCAGGCTATACTGCTAGTATATATATATATATATATATATATATATATATATATATATATATATATATTAGGTGCGATTGGTAAATTGTCGCAATTATTTTATTATTTCAAATATTCTTTAAGCTGAGTTTGAGCTCCAGGACCATGCATTAGTTTTAAAGCTTTCATTACACCTGAGCAACGCCGGGCTATCTTGCTAGTCGTTTCATAAACTGAATGATGTCAGTACAAGAAACTCATATTTATTTATTGTTTATAATGCTGGTTATAAAAAGATATTTTTTCTCAATACAGTTGTATTGACAAGTCTTAATTCAGTTTACAATAAATAGTAAAATAATTGTATTTCTTAAAAGAATATTTTTATTGACAAACAAATGATAGCTATTCTAGTTTATTTAAAGAATTTGTAATAAAATTTCTTTCAACGCTATGTAAATATTGCTAAAATGCACCCTGAGTGAAAAATATTCAAGACAGGTACAGGCAAGTTAAAAGCTGACTCCATCAGGTGGGGTGGGATGGGGTGGAGGGTAATTTCAGTATCCTAAGGTGTCCCAAAAGGTCATAATCTGCCAACGCAGATGTAGTAGGCCTTCGATCATCCTAGTTGTCTGCTTGGCTGAAGCATCAGCGTCTGTGACTGTAGAAACTGATGTGGGAGTGACAGACTTTGTTGCAGAGGCTGCATTTATGTTTTGTTTCTGGTCTGTCGAAGCTGTCATTTTGCTTCCTGTGAACCCGCCTCTCCATGGCAACTTGTGCCAGCTGCTCCTCTCTTGATTTAAGTTGTTAAGCCAGGGTTCCTATCTATTTTATCTGGTTGACTGCTATGCTCTCCCATGATTCCATGTTGATGCTCACAGCCTTCATATTGCGTTTTATGATGTCACGATACCGCAGCTGTGTCCGCCCAGTGAGTCTTCTTTCAGAGGCCAGCTCTCCATACAGGAGGTCTTTTGGAATATAAGACCCTTTTATGCCACTAAACTCAGATCATGACCTTTTTCTTTCGGGTGTTTCCCTGGTGTAGGGAGATATGCTTCCTTTCTATGGTATTAACCATTGTCATTTTCGTTAGGTATGATAACAGAAAACTTATTTTTCATTCCTGGTAATCACTCTACCCCAGGTATGACAATAAACTGCATCCAGCAGCAAGGCCTCTGATTGGGAGCTTGTGAGGAGCATGGAACCACCTCTTAATTGCTGTTGTTCACAGGTCCACTATTGCAAATACGAATAAAGTTATATATTTTTTAAAGTGCACACAAACTCTATGGGCAACCTGTATTCCCCAACATATTCTATTGTTTATCGCCATCTTTGTGCCAAAAACATAGTTCCAATGCTTATACCTCAAATTGAGCTGGTTTTGAGGCAAAATGTTTTCTCCAATTGTTTTCAAACTCATCAACCTCTGTCAGTTTGGAATATGAGCGTATGGTTTGGAAAAGGCGATAATTTGATGGTACAATATCTGGACTGTAGGCAGATTGAGGTAGCACCTTCAGTTTTTCAAGTTTGAGTTTAGTCATATTGGCAGTGTGTTCTGGGGTATTGTCATACTGTAGGAATATCCAGGGCGTGACGGTAAACTGCATCCGGCAGCAAGGCCTCTGATTGGGAGCTTGTGAGGAGCATGGAACCATCTCTTAATTGCTGTTGTTCCCAGGTTCACCCTGACCCAGGGTGGTATCACCTGTTAGGGTTCCAGCTATGGGTAAATAGTTGATCCCCAAACTGGGGTCAAAACACTATGAAAGTATAAAAATACATTTTTATGTATTTATATACATAGAAATAGACTTTTATAGAAAAATATAAATTTTTGAAGGAAAAAATCGTTCTAATAAATATTACCAACAAGATATTTTTGAAGGAAAAAAAGAAGGAAAAATTATTGTCATAATGAATTTTTGAAGGAAAAAAATTATTACTGGCAATACATTTTTGAATACAAAACCAGAAGACATCTTCAGTTTTCTTAAATAAAAAAAAAATTTTTTTTCATTAAAATTTGACTGTCTTACTATAAGTGAACATTAAAAAATACCTTAAAACCCTACCTTTTTGGCATTAAATAACCCATAGAGGTGTTGATATGCCGTTAAACAAGCTCAAAACCTAAGGAAAGCTCTGTTTTGGCAGGGCGCTATCATTTAGATAGAGGGACTCTCTCAGAGAAATTTCTCAATCAAAACAGGACTAGAAATTATTGGCATGCACAAACACTTTCATTTTTAAAAGAGTAAAAATGATCAAAACACGTATTCACTTGAATATTAAATAAACTTAAAAAACAAAACTATCTCTGAAAACTCTCGTGTCGCACAATTGAATTTTTGAGCATAACCACTTAAAATATTGCAACAACAATCATAGTTATCAATGCAGAAGTAAAGAAGATATGTAAAGAAGTAAGAGGGTACAAATGAAAAGATTAGAAATTGATAATGTTTTTCGATTTGATTGAAGCAGTCGTTAAATCCATGAGAGCCTAACCACCTTTTTTGTTATTATTATTATTATTATGCATCCTTTCCTTTTTTTTTTTTTTTGAACAATGTCTCTGATATATCACTTTCTTCTATCTTCCTTCACAATCACAGTGGAATGGTCCGTTATTTATCTGAGGTAATGGCAGGTTAATTTTTAGAATCCCTTATTCCCATTTCATCAAGGAACATTAAATTAACCAAAATAAAAATAAAAAAAATAGAGCCTTCTGTCTAATTTCATGCTTTGCCAATAACATCGGTGTATACAAAAGTTTTCAACCTTTTTTCTTTTTTTAAAAAACAAAAGACTAAGTGTACAATTGAAAACTGGTGAAAAGAATGTCTGAAATCATATTTTTATATCTTGTTTTATAATTTATTAACTCCGTCAAAAGTCGACGGAGGGATTAGTAAGAGGATTTTAGGGAAAAGTTAAAAACAAGAGTTAACGGAAGTGAACAGTTTTGAAAAGCTGCTATTGAGTGGAGTGAAGCTTTGAAAGAGAGAATTAAATCAATAACAGATTAATTTTTTTTTTTATTCTGACAAGGGTTGCACCCAAAAAAAAGTCTAAAGAATGCTACTCTAAAAAAAATATTTATATTATTTACATTATTTGTGGATAAAAGCGATCCAGTGACTTGTGGGTTCAATATCTTGCTAAAGCAGTGGTGAACAAAAAAAAAAAAAAAACTTAGAGTGTTGAGTTAAAGGGAGATAACTAAGATATCTGGAAATGGCATGACTATGGAATGAGAACAATCCTCCCCACTGATTGAAATAAAGAGTTAAGCTCAAAATTCCAGTCACCTGACGAATGTCGTAGTGTACGATGGTTGAAATGTGAATATTGCAACCAAGATGAGGACAGCAATTCAAATAATGTAAATATAATACCTAATCCCAGAAATATAGACAAATAAAAAAAACATGTTTTTTTAAAAAAATCTTTCCCCTTTTTTATAAGTGGACCAGTCTCTTTAAGTAGTACCAAACATAGTAATAACAAGAAGCTCCTAATTTCCGTGTGTTGTGGTGCAATGAATATCGACATGGAACAAGAAATCAGCGAGCAAAGTTCAAATTCCAGTTGAATTTGCTGCATTCACTTATGCACAAATACTCTTCGGAAAGGTACTAAGCCATTGCTTTTCCCTCCAACTATGGCTTAAATAGCAGGACATATTGCTCACAGCACTTTTGACTTCATCGTCACTTTCAAACTTCGTGCTTTTCATGAATGCTTTCAAGGGACCAAACAGGTAAAAGTCTGAAGGGGCAAGGGCTGGTCTGTAAGGGAGATGAGGGAGCAGTTCCCAGCCCAGCTCGTTGATGGTCTGCACCGTTTGGGCTGCTGTGTAAGGGCTTGCGTTGGCTTGATGCAAGACAACTCCATGTGACTGATGACCCCTGCGTTTGTTTTTTATAACAGCTCAAAGTCCTTGCAATGTCATCAACTGTCACCCTTCTGTCAGACTGATTACAGTCATTGACTGATTCGATCACCTCAGGAGACCTCACTTCTGTAGGCCTCCAAGACCTGTCTTCATCCTCAACACTGCTACATCCTTCTTTAAACAATTCAGCTCATGTGTAGACATTTTTTTGGTTGAAACATGTGGCACCATACACAGTTGACATTCTCCTATGAATTTCACCTGGTTTGCACCCTTCAGCAACCAAAAACTTGATAACTGACCTCTGTTCAATCCTGGAGCATGCTTCTTGGTCGGCCTTCTTTGTTAATCTCTAAAACTCTCAAAGTTTTTTTTCAATCTGCAAAAAAAATTAAGTCCCTTTGAAAAAGAAGTAAAGGAAAAAATTAAAAAAAATCTAAGCTTCTATCTGTATCAGAAGTCCTTATACCGAAAAATTCACCTTATTTATTGAATGACCCTCGTAGATGTCCTTATACTGAAAAATTCACCTTATTTATTGAATGACCCTCGTATATGCAAATCAAAACTAGGCAAAGCAACAGTAACAAGACAAAATATTCACAAAATAGGAATGGGGTTAATACGCAAAAGGGATACAGTCAAGTGATTATAGGGTTCTTCAAGATAAAGTGTTTTTTCTACCTTTTCTTTCATTGGGGTTGACTCTTGTATTGTATGAACAGCGAGGTCAGTCATTTTTTTATCATTTTATTGATTCTGAAAAATGTTTGTCATAATGACGTTTTCATTAATTTTTATGTATTTATTCAGTACAAAGGTATTTCTTTAGCCTATGTAAATTAAAATATATTTTGATTTAAATTTTCTCATATTTTCAAACTTTGCCTCTCCCCCTCAAGCAGCAGCAGCAGCATCAAAACTGTTGCACAAAATACCTTGTAAGTTGTGTAAATTTTCAAGAAAATCAAGAAGGTATTTTTTTCTGCTTTTTTTGAATTATGTTATTTTTTATTGATTGTATTTTTTCTTTTTGTTGCGTTTTCAATAGATTTTTTTAAAGCGTATTTGAATACATTGCTTTTTAAAAGAAAGTCTTTATTTTCTTAATAAATTTAAAAAATATTTTATGAGGTCGTTGATATTTCATGTTTTTACCGTTAAGTTTTCACATGTGAGGCTTTAAATGTATTTTTTCCTGATTATATTGCTGTATAAGTTAATGGAAATTATTTAATACAATAGTACCAATCTATGATAATCAAAGATATAGTAGCCGTAACCTAGCCATGATTCTTAATGTGTGTGTTGAGCTTGTATTGCCTGTGCCAGTTTATTTATTCTTGGCTTTGTAACTGAAAGGGCTATTCGAGCGTTGTTTGCCACGTTGAGTCTGCTACGTTTCTTGGTCTTTGTTCCAAGGACACAGTGTGAAATTATAAGCTGATTGCCTCTTCCCAAACCAAGCATCCATTACCCCCAAAATATGGGCTCATTACTTCACTGGGGTAATTTACCCTGGGGTTGGGAACCTTGGTAGGAGGGATCATTTTATTACTTTATAACAATAAAAAACTGATTCCCAATTTATGTCCAGTAGAATCTTGTATTAAAACTTGTTTACTTATAATGTCATAAATGACAGAATATTTTAAGTCCCTAATATTATTTGAAAGTTTTCATAACTGATTTTTTTTTTTTTTTTCTCTGGGAGGTGAGTTTATTAATTAATAGAAAATTGATCTCCCCCTTTAGGTCCAGTAGAATTTTTATTTCACAGAATTCGTCATTTTACCTCCTATCTTCATAGTCATCATAACACTATCATAACACACTGCCACCTGGCATCGCCAATGTAAGGGAAATAACTAGCTCAATGAAAATTATATAGAGATTTATCATGTAATCAAAAGTCTGTCCAGCATTTAGGAATTTGGGTTCTATTGGAATCATGGAAATGTATTTTTTTTTGGGGGGGGGGGGGGTTGATTCTGTTGTTACTGTAAATTTAGACAAATGATCTTCTACTGAATTAAAATAGAAGATCCAAAGTGATATTTTTTTATTTTTATTGTTAAATTCTTTCAGCAACACAAAGTATAAATTATTGTTTTATAGTCGATGGTCTGTATGTCAGAATAGCTTCCTCCCTGTTTGTCCGTTTATATTTAAGGAATGAAAAGGAGGAGAAAAGACTTTTAGTGTATCTCTCCACACACAAACACCGTTCTTTACATTAAACAGGGAATAAATAAAAATTTCTAATTACATTAATATATTGTAAAAATTACAAGAAAAAAAATTTCGAAGTTTTTTGTGTGCATCTGTGTGTATAAAAGTAGGTACCACCACTCATTTTAGATATGCAGATTTTAAAGTGAATTTTTAAAAATGAAAATCTTTCTTGAAGCTTTCATTTTATCTCTAATTTATTATTTTTAGTAAGCAAAATACAAAATCTTTTACCAAAATAATTAAAAATACTTTGATCTTTTCTATTAATAATTAGCTGTACACGGGCACACCTTACTGTGGCTCAGTTTGGTTCTTCTTCTTCTTCTTCTTCTATGTGCCCTGTCCCTTCAGGACGTAGGCGATCATAGTTCTCCACGACCCCTATCCCTTGTGGCTCTTAGTATGTTTGCTCCCGTTACTCCTGTCAACCCCCGTTCCGTCAACCACCTGATCAGGCCCTGCAAATATGTTATCCGCTGCCTTCCTCTGTCTCTTTTTCCTTCTATCTGGCCAGTCAGTATCAGGTTCTTCAGGCTCTCCTTCCTCATTGCATGTCCCAGGAACTTCAGTTGTTTCTTCCTGATGCTCAGTATCAATTTCCTTTTTGTTGCCATTCTTTCCGACACTTCATCGTTTCTTGCATGCTCAGTCCACGATATCCGTAGCATCCTTCTGTAGAACCACATTTCCGCTGCTTCAAGTTTTTTTCTTCATCTTCGATGATATTGTCCAGCATTCACTGCCGTATTGAAGAACTGACATATGGTGAAAAAAGAATAAATTTATTTACTAAACCAACAAAATAAATGGGATATCGATAATAATTCGTTGAAAAAAGATGAATAGAATTTTTTTTTAAAAGAAAAGGAAAGGAATTTCTGTTGTTTATGCCCACCAAAATAGAAATAACAACAAAAACAAGCCTTCCTTTACCTTAAATATGCAGATTTCATATGTTTTCTATGAAATAACAAAGTTGTCTGTAAAGGCGTCCGTATTGAAATGAAAGTTTTTTGGTTCGGCTCTCATCAGCTCTAATAGATTTGCAAAATATATATTTTTTAATATTGTAAAATTTTTTAATATAAGGTACACTAGCAGTATAGCCCAGCGTTGCTCGGGTGTAATGAAAGCTTTAAAACTAATCCATGGTCCTGGAACTCAGACTCAGCTTAAGTTTGGTGAGAATCGGATAAAAATTGTGGACTTGTATAAAGGACATACAGACAGATAAACAGACACACACGCAAACTTCTTGCCTTTTATATATATATATATATATTATCGATTTTCTGCACTATTGTAGGAACTGCTACCTTGAAACTTCTAAATATTGTTTCTTATGTCTTTGTCTATGAGTGTATCAAATTTGATTAAAATTGGACCACTCCTTCTATAACCCAATTTTTTCAATTATCGATTTTCAATATTTATCAGGGGTACCTCGACACAAAACCTAGCTAAGAACACTCGCAGATGCTTATAGTATAATAGTGTAAATTTTCAAGAAAATCAGTTCAGCCGTTTCGGAGTCTATAGGTAACGAATACACACACACACACACACAGACACACACAGACAAAGTTCCATTTATAAATAAGTTTAGATTTGCTCTAGCCCTGCTATTGAGTACTTTCATCCATAAATCTAGCATATCTTAAAACTATATATATAAGGATTTTTTTTTTTATTCTTCCACACTCAGTAACCTTTTGTGTCTTAGTGACTTTAATGCCTTGCTTGGGGTGAAAGGATTAAAAAAAAATGGTGGAAATCAAATATATCTCTGTTAGATTTCAATGACAAAAAAGTTTGTAACCCAATTAATAAGGCAGCTTTCTTAAGGCAACCTTCTCGGAAAAGGGGTTCACTCAGAAAAAGGGGTTCGAGTTAAAGCCTTGCTCTTTCTTTGCAACCTGTGCTGTTAGCTAGAATTTATATTGTGACAATTTGAGATTTGCCACAAAAAGCAACTGAAATTAAAATGAAATAAACATCAGCCAAAAATGTAATTATCCATGTATTAATACCATAGTTTCTACCTACGTTTGTATGTAAGATATGTCATGCTCAAAAAAATATCACTTCACCCACTTTCCAAAATCAAAAGGGTAAAGGAGTACTAAACCTCAAAGCAGCAAGCCTGTTTGTCTTTCATCTCTCAATGTTTTTCTTTTTGTTTATTTTCATCTAGCTTTCTAACTTTCTCCTCGTCTTTCCTTTGTCTCCATGTCCTACCTCTTTTCTTTCACTCGCTTCGTTTTTTAGTTTTTCTTTCCCTTACTTACCCCCCATTTTCCTTTCCCTTACTTACCCCCCGTTTTCCTTTCCCTTACTTACCCCCGTTTTCCTTTCCCTTACTTACCCCCCATTTTCCTTTCCCTTACTTACCTCCCGTTTTCCTTTCCCTTACTTACCTCCCATTTTCCTTTCCCTTACTTACCCCCCATTTTCCTTTCCCTTACTTACCCCCATTTTCCTTTCCCTTACTTACCCCCCATTTTCCTTTCCCTTACTTACCCCCCATTTTCCTTTCCCTTACTTACCTCCCGTTTTCCTTTCCCTTACTTACCCCCCCGTTTTCCTTTCCCTTACTTACCCCCCATTTTCCTTTCCCTTACTTACCCCCCATTTTCCTTTCTCTTACTTACCCCCCATTTTCCTTTCCCTTACTTACCTCCCGTTTTCCTTTCCCTTACTTACCCCCCATTTTCCTTTCCCTTACTTACCCCCCGTTTTCCTTTCCCTTACTTACCCCCCATTTTCCTTTCCCTTACTTACCCCCCGTTTTCCTTTCCCTTACTTACCCCCCGTTTTCCTTTCCCTTACTTACCCCCCATTTTCCTTTCCCTTACTTACCCCCCGTTTTCCTTTCCCTTACTTACCCCCCATTTTCCTTTCCCTTACTTACCCCCCATTTTCCCACCCCTTTTTTTTTGTTTTTACCAAACTTTCTTTCTTGCCATTTACCTTTTCTCTTAGTTCTATTCTCTAATCTATTTTTCTTTCACTCGCTTCTCTTGTTGTTTTTCTTTAGCTTTCATATTTACCCTTTTCAACTTGAAATTAAAACTTGAATCTATGCCTGCCTTTTTGATGAAAGTATAAAACTTATCTTTGTCTCCCTTTTTAATTTTACCTATCTATGACTTCATTGTGATATATGTCCTAAAAAACTTAAATTCAACATTAATTTTCTCAACAAAGTTGAGATGTTGTTAAACTAACCCTAAAAAAAAAAAATCTATATTCAAAGCCTTCTGTATGTATGTATATATATATATATATATATATAATTAATACAAGTAAAAGGTTTGTCACATAGCTGATTGATGTCAGTACCCTGACTCTAAAGTTTTGTAGACAGGAATCATTCCGTCCATTTGTCAGGGGATATCAGTAATTTACTCCTTATACTTTTCAATTTTTCTTTTTTATATACATTTTTCATTGGTAGGAGATTTTTTTTTCATAGTGTGTGTGTGTGTGTAATGTCATTGTTATTTGTCTTTTTGTCTTTTTTTTTTTTTTTTCACTTTACGCTCACTCCTTAACCTTCTCCCTCTTTTTCTATTTTCTTCCATTTGTCGCCATTTTGGTTTCTGGTTTTTCTAGACATCTGCTGTCGCTTCTAATTATAAATCTGCGAGTGCGTGTGATTTCCAAGTCAAGCAAAATTCCCTCTCTTCTTTGAAATCCTTCTTTTGTGAAAGAGAAACTCTTTACTTCTGTTTCCATATCCGTGACTCTCTCATTAAAACTGGTTTCTCATGCATACATTTCTCATTTTCAATGTGGAATCCTGTCTCTATGTTTCCATCTTGAGTGTATGAATAAGTGTGCGTCATAAGAAATGGTTGTTAAAAAAAAAAAAAATCACTTGGTCACCAATTGACCATCTTTATTTTTTCTGTTACGTTTGTTTCTTTGTTAATCATTGTAAATAAAACCAAACCTCTGTATTAAATGTTTTCAATAAATATATGTATATATTATTTGTATATTCTTTGTTTTATATAGACACTAGCAGTATAGCCTGGCGTTGCTCAGGTGTAAGAAAAGCTTTAAAACTAATCCATGGTCCTGGAGCTCAGAGTCAGCCTAAAGAACATTTGTGTGAAGTTTGGTGAGAATTGGATAAAAATTGTGGATTTGTATAAAGGACATACAGACAGATAAACAGACACACACACACACAAACATCTTGCCTTTTATATATATATATATATATTATCAATTTTCTGCACTATTGTAAGAACTGCAACCTTGAAACTTCTGAATATCGTTTCCTATGTCTTTGTCTATGAGTGTATCAAATTTGATTAAAATCGGACCACTCCTTCTATAACCCGATTTTTTCTATTATCGATTTTCAATATTTATCAGGGGTACCTCGACACAAAAGCTAGCTAAGAACACTCACAGACGCTTATAGTACAACTGTGTAAATTTTCAAGAAAATCGGTTCAGCTGTTTCGGAGTCTATAGTTAACGGACGCACACACACACACACACACAGAGACAAAGTTCCATTTATAAATAAGTTTAGATTAGATAGATGTTTGAATTTTTTTAAAAGAGTGTTTTTTAAAA
Source organism: Ascarosepion bandense (assembly GCA_037127315.1). NCBI lineage: Eukaryota > Metazoa > Mollusca > Cephalopoda > Sepiida > Sepiidae > Ascarosepion > Ascarosepion bandense. Next base: position 2,010,903 of record JBBBDQ010001016.1, on the reverse strand, counting down.
CTTATAAATATATAATAATATTTTTTTCCTTTATTTACACATTTATAATGCGGTTTCATGCTTGGTGATTTTTCAAAATGGGTGTCTGTTTTTTTTTTAATTGCATTTTTGACATCTGTTCTTCTTGTCACACTTATTGTAACAAAATATTTTCATTCTTTTTTTATTAGCTTATTCATTTTCTGAAAATACGTAATTTACACTTCCTCTTCCAGGAACAGGGCTTACGAGCATATCACATTGAAACACATGATCATCAAAGTTAAGCAAAGTGAAGGGTGCTCAGTACCTAGTTGGGTGACCGCTTGGAAATACCAAGTGCTGTAATCTTGAAAGTACAAGTGGTATAATAGGTTTATGGTTATATCATGTTGAAACACCGGTTCTTGCATGATCACCAAAGTTAAGCAATGTGAAGGGTGCTCAGTACCTAGTTGGGTGACCGCTTGGAAATACCAAGTGCTGTAATCTTGAAAGTACAAGTGGTATAATAGGTTTATGGTTATATCATGTTGAAACAACGGTTCTTGCATGATCACCAAAGTTAAGCAAAGTCAAGCATGTTCAGTACCTAGATGGGTGACTGTATAAAAACATCAGGTGGTGTAAGCTTAGATGTGTGGACGTTGTAATGGATAAATTTCTAGGAATTATTAATTGGAGAGCTGAATTCCGATTCCAGTAGAGGTTCGTTATATTCAATTATGCAAAGATACCATTGAGAAAAGTCTGAAGCCACCTATTCTCCCTCAGCTATGGGTTAATTAGTAAGACTTGTATCACTAAGCCATTATTATCTCGAAAAAAAAAAAAATTCTTATAACGTAAAAATATTTGCTACCTTTAAATAACCTGCAAAGGGTTGATAATCCATAAAAACATATCAATGAATCAATCAAATACTGATTAGCTACACAGGCATCTCTTTTAGGTTTATTTACACTATCTGAAAAGTAGAAATTACAGTGGTTACAAATTCAGGGATTTATTTATCTATTGATTGTAATCTAGAATTGACCCCCCACTTTATAACCACATACTTTTAGTCATCAGATTCTGATTAGGCATGAATTCACTTCTTCCTTACCCCCAGTTATGGGTTAATTAGTGAAACTTATCACGCAACCATTATTGCAATCTAAAATATTTTCTAACTTCTAATAAGCGGCAAAAGGTTGATCAGCAGAAAAAACATGAACAGATCAAATCAAGAAGATATTCCAGCTTTCCACCACATTGCATTGAGTGTTAAATTTGGTCTGGCTTGTTGTTTATTAAGGGGGTTTGTTCTGGATGGCTCCATAGTAAATATTGATTATTTTAACTATCATTGCCTTTCTGTCAACTTGAAACTGTCTGGATATTCTGCATTAATCTCTTTAGTCAACAAGGTCCTGCACGTGACGTTAAACTGCAACCGGCAACAAGGACTCTGATTGGGAGGTTGTGGGGAGCATGGAACCACCTCTTAATTGCTGTTGCTCCCAGGTCTTCTCAGCTATGGGCAAATAGTTAACCCCCAAACTTGGGTCAAATCACTATGAAAGTATAAAAATACACTTTTATAGAAATATTTACATAAAAATAGACTTTTATAGAAAAAAATATATTTTTGAAGAAAAAATTATTACCATAAAACATTTTTGACTACAAAACTAGAAGACATTTTCAGTTTTTTTAAAATAAAAAAAGCAAAACAACTAAATCTACCTTCTCACTATAACTGAACATTAAAAAAAAAACAAAAAAAGAACTTCAAACACCACCTTTTTGGCATTAAATAACCCACAGAGGTTGATATGCTGTTAAACAAAACTCAAACTCAAAATCTGATTTTAATCAAATTTGATACACTCATAGACAAAGACATAAGAAATGATATTCAGAAATTTCAAGGTTGCAGTTCTTACAATAGTGCAGAAAATTGATAATATATATATCTTGCCTTAAGGCAAGATGTTTGTGTGTGTATCTGCTTATCTGTCTATATGTCCTTTATACAAATCCACAATTTTTATCCGATTCTCACTAAACTTCACACAAATATTCTTTAGGCTGAGTCTGAGCTCCAGGATCATGGATTAGTTTTAAAGCTTTCATTACACCCGAGCAATGCCGGGCTATACTGCTAGTAACACATATTTGAAGATTGTAAAAACACAGCCCTATGAGAGAAAAATATTTAAATAAAATAATTCTAAAAACATGTCAGGGTAGACCTGAGAACAAGCAATTAAGAGGTGGTTCCATGCTTCTCACAACCTCCCAATCAAAGACCTTGCTACCGGATGCAGTTTATCGTCATGCCCAGGACCTTGTCTATATGTGTATCACGTATAACACTTAGCTGTCTGATCATAATTGTAAAATAACTCCATTTTAGTGAATTTAATTTCTTTCTTTTGTTAAAATTACATTTTAACGATGCAAAGAGGGTTACCAGCCTTTATTTTGACTTGTCAATTCACATGTCTGCATCAGAGAGAAAGTTAAGAACACTCTCTAGATCCTTTCTTTTTTCTCTTACAGTGAGAGATACTGGTTCTACGTGAAGCTGCATCATTTCTGTAATCATTCCTGTAATAAGCATTTTCTTTCTGTTGTCTGTATTTCTCTTTGCATATTATTCCTGGGATGCGATAAATTACGTGGGGGCTTGCGGCCACATCTTTTTGTGACACTGGATTCCAATATGATCATCAAAGTTAAGCAACATCAAGCTTCGTCAGTCCCTAGATGCATGACCACTTGAGAGTACGGAGGCTTTGTAGGGATAAGAAAAGAATTAAAATCCACTTTCTCCTTCATTTTTACAAAATTCACGATGACATGTGAAATCCTGGTTTTTCCCAAATAGAAAAATGTTGACCATGTGATTGAAACCAGATTTCGCAAGGAGGTGTTAAAATGATTTTTGACCAATGGGTGCGACTTGCAAGAGTTGAGAACTTAGCGATCCAGTGCTAAATAAAAAAAAAAGCACTATATAAATGACCTCAGCGTCAGTCAAAAGTCACAGATGGGAGCCGCGGGACGAAACATTTAAAATGTAACTTCAACTTCGAAGGTCAGATCGCACCTTGTTCTCTTTCTCCTTATCTCTTCCAACAATTACTACTACACACATTTTGTACGAACTTCTTAGTAATGTTTATAATTGCACATTAACTCCTACAACTTAAATTAGTCTTTTTCCTTTTAATAAATTTCTATTTTAAAATGCGAAATGTATATTTTATTCTTACATTATTCCACACATTCCATCCGGCCGACAACCAACTTTCTGATAATTCTTCTGATGATAATTCTGCATAAAACTTGTAAGCTGTAGGGAAGTAAGAGCTTTACTTATGTTTCCAACTATTATCTTCATTCAGTCAGTTAAGTGCCATACGTGATACGCGCTTTGGGCGATCATGTCTTGAAAGAGACATGACTGACTGGGCAGAAGATTCTCTATCCTGCTCTTTAAACTATAGCTAAAGGGAGAAGAGACAGATTGTATTAATAAGTAGTAATTAGTGGGGGAACAGTTTATTACTTAATAACAATAGAAAACTGATACCCCACTTTATGCCCAGTAGAAGCTTTACTTATGTTTCCAACTATTATCTTCATTCAGTCAGTTAAGTGCCATACGTGATACACGCTTTGGACGATCATGTCTTGAAAGAGACATGACTGACTGGGCAGAAGATTCTCTATCCTGCTCTTTAAACTATAGCTAAAGGGAGAAGAGACAGATTGTATTAATAAGTAGCAATTAGTGGGGGATCAGTTTATTACTTAATAACAATAGAAAACTGATACCCCACTTTATGCCCAGTAGAAGCTTTACTTATGTTTCTAACTATTATCTTCATTCAGTCAGTTAAGTGCCATACATGATACACGCTTTGGACGATCATGTCTTGAAAGAGACATGACTGACTGGGCAGAAGATTCTCTATCCTGCTCTTTAAACTATAGCTAAAGGAAGAAGAGACAGATTGTATTAATAAGTAGCAATTAGTGGGGGATCAGTTTATTACCTAATAACAATAGAAAACTGATACCCCACTTTATGCCCAGTAGAAGCTTTACTTATGTTTCTAACTATTATCTTCATTCAGTCAGTTAAATGCCATACGTGATACGCGCTTTGGGCGATCATGTCTTGAAAGAGACATGACTGACTGGGCAGAAGATTCTCTATCCTGCTCTTTAAACTATAGCTAAAGGGAGAAGAGACAGATTGTATTAATAAGTAGTAATAAGTGGGGGATCAGTTTATTACTTAATAACAATAGAAAACTGATCCCCACTTTATGTCCAGTAGAAGCTTTACTTATGTTTCTAACTATTATCTTCATTCAGTCAGTTAAGTGCCATACGTGATACACGCTTTGGACGATCATGTCTCGAAAGAGACATGACTGACTGGGCAGAAGATTCTCTATCCTGCTCTTTAAACTATAGCTGAAGGGAGAAGAGATGGATTGTAGTAATAAGTGGGGGATCAGTTTATTTTTTAATAAAATAGAAAACTGATCCCCCACTTTTTGCCCAGTAGAAGCTTTACTTATGTTTCCAACTATGATCTTCATTCAGTTAATACATTCTTTTGAGGCCGAATTAAAGAGACATTAACCATCTCCCCATGCCCCAGCTTTAACCTTGGGGGTGCACCTCCTACAGAATGTGGCTGAAGAAAGCAGAAAGGACTACAAATAAACTACAAAAAAAAAAAAAAATTGAAGGCACAGTCATCAGAAAAAATGTCAAATACAGGCAGGGTAAACTAAAACCAAGCAGGTACAGAAATTTCAATACCTGGGAAGGGTTCTAGCCGAAGATGGAAGGTGCAACATTAAGATTCAAAGGTGAATTGGCATGGCCAAGGATGCATTCCAGAAACCGAGTAGAGTATTGGGAGACAAAGGATGTGCATTGTGGTACAGTCGATATCAACTCAGAATGACAAATCAGGGAGCCGAGTTCGAATTCCAGTTGACTTCTTTGCATTCACTTATGCACAAATACCCTTGAGAAAGGTATTAATCCGTCTCTTCCATCCAGTTATGGGTTAAATAATAGGACAGATTGGGTTCTATAGCTTTGGCTGGCAGTCAGTCTACCACAGAGAGCAATGGCAACCTGCTGCCGGATAATCTTCTGCCCAGTCAGTCATGTCTCTTTTGAGACATGATTGCCCAAAGGATGTAGTAACTAACTGAATGAAGATACTAGTTGGAAACATAAGTAAAGCTTCTACTGGGCAAAAAGTGGGGGATCAGTTTTCTATTGTTATTAAGTAATAAGATGATCCCCAATTAATTACTACTTATTAATACAATCTGTCTCTTCTCCCTTCAGCTATAGTTTAAAGATAGTTTAGAGAATCTTCTGCCCCGTCAGTCATGTCTCTTTCGAGACATGATCGCCCAAAGTGTGTGTCACGTATGGCACTTAACTGACTGAATGAAGATAATAGAGGGAAACATAAGTAAAGCTTCTACTGGGAAAAAAGTGGGGGGATCATTTTTCTATTTTATTAAGTAATAAACTGATCCCCCACTTATTACAATACATTTTCAAATACAAAACTAGAAGTCATCTTCACTTTCTAAAATAAAAATAAATTTTTTCATCAAAATTTGACTAAATCGACCTTCTCACTATAACTGAATATTTTTTTTTTAAAAATACCTTAAAACTCCATCTTTTTGGCATTAAATGATACGCTGTTAAACAAAATACAAACATGTTTGATTTTGGTGTCTCTAATTTGTAATCTGCATTTTGGGCTCATCTAAAAACCCATCTTCTTGCAGTTTGTGTTTCGTCCTTTCTTCTTGCTTTCCTTCACTTGCTTCTGTGGTAGTTTTTGTAGTTCCCTTTCTGTGTTTACTGTCATCACTGTGTCATCTGCATATCTTAGGTTGTTAAGATTGCGGATGTTAATAATAAATCCCGGTGGAACTTCTAGTTCGCTCAGAGTCACCTCACTGTATGGCTTGAATAAGGCCAATGATAGGAAAACAATATACCACAATTAATAGTTCCGTTGTTTGGACATACACCCTTGTGCAAATTAATTGCTTTAGTTTTCTTTCTTTCACCATATGGTCAGTTTTACACCCACTGGGGTGACAGGGTGTAATTGATTTCTATTTTTCTTTTGCCTCAGATTAAATCATTTGTAGTGGTGTGCAGTAATATGAATCTATTTTCTGTGATGATCTAAACTTATTTATAAATGGAACTTTGTCTGTGTGTCTATGTGTGTGTGTGTGTCTGTAACCTATAGACTCCGAAACGGCTGAACCGATTTTCTTGAAAATCTACACAGTTGTACTATAAGCGTCTGCGAGTGTTCTTAGCTAGGTTTTGTGTCAAGGTACCCCCGATAAATATTGAAAATCGATAATCGAAAAAATCGGGTTATAGAAGGAGTGGTCTGATTTTAATCAAATTTGATACACTTATAGACAAAGACATAAGAAACGATATTCAGAAGTTTCAAGGTTGCAGTTCTTACGATAGTGCAGAAAATCGATAATATATATATATATATATATAAGGCAAGATGTTTGTGTGTGTGTCTGTTTATCTGCCTTTATATCTATTTTTTTCAGTCCTTTTATTTTAGTTTTTGCTTCGAGTTTGGCTCTAAGTAGATATAATTGTAGTTCTTAGTCTCAGCCATTATGCCATTTACTCAGAGGACTTATTTAGCCTTCAAAATTCAGTTTACGACGAAAAAGACTTACTTGATATCGATACCAGGAAATCAAAATTTGACTTACATCCATTCATTTTTTTTTCAGTCTACGTTTTGCTTTAACTGAAAACAACTATTGCTTTTTAGTCTTCCGTGCCAATGTCCAAGAGTCTGAGCCCCATGACCATGGATTAGTTTTAAAGCTTTCATTACACCTGAGCAACGCCGGGCTATACTGCTAGTAAACAATAAACATTCACACTTACCAGAGTCAAAGTGCCCAAGATGTTTTGCTTGTCAAACTGCTATTTTGTAATCTAATCTTAGCCACCACCCCCACCAAAAAAAATCCAGGTATAAAATGTGTACTGTTAATCCTGTGTTTTATGGTAAGTTGTTTGCATGGGAGATGTTTGACGGCAGGTTAACGCCTGCCTTGACCTCCTTTTTTCAAATAAAGACGGATTTGGTTGTGTGTCTCAACAAGCCGTTTTAAAGATTGCATTTGAGAACAGTTGAATGAGTGGCTGGCTTCTTCTTCTTCTATGTGCCCTGTCCCTTCAGGACGTTGGCGATCATGGCTTTCCACGTCTCCCTAGCCATGGTGGCTCTTAGCACGCTTTCTCTTGTTACACCACCCAAACCCCGCTCTGCTATCCACTAGCTCAAGGCCATAAATCTAGAATATAAATGCATAGAAACTAGCATGGCCACAAAATGAGGGATCACTTTATTGATTATAATATAGATTTGATCACTCACTTTATATCCACATTATAATTTTTTTATAAACAGTTGGCATATATCTTCTTCCATGTGCTCTGTCCCTTCAGGACGTAGGCAATCATGGCTTTCCACGTCTCCCTATTCATGGTGGTAATCGCAGCAAAAAGGTTGGGAACCTATGCTGTAAAACAAAACGAACTGAATGAACATTATCTGAAAGGAATGTGAATCCCCAACCAGTCAATTTCAGGGACAAACCGACTAGAAAAATTATCTGCAATGATGAACCTGAGATCGGGAATTTTATTATCAGTTTTTTTTTTGTTTTTTGTCCGGTGTAACACCCCAACGGTCCGTCCTAACAATTTCTCTGGCGGTCGTTCTCCACGCTGTGATGTTGCCGGAAATTTGTAGAAAATGTCGGCCGGACAGCTGGGGGTACAAGATTGACTATAAGGAACGAACTTCCACAATTTGGATGAGTTGAAAGGATGCTTTATTCGTTTAGAGTTAGCCTTGTCGGTTGGGGCAGGCGAATATGACACACAGCTCTAAAAATAATTAATGGAGATCAACAAATCCAAACTGAACGAAACAAGACGAACGGAGATCCTTACTTCAAGCTCGCACCCGTCTGACTCAACTCCCTTCACTTTCTTATCTTGACTGACTCGGAAAAATTACCTGAATTTATCCAAAATTGACCGGAAATCCGGAAATGCTTTAGACCACCGGTGACAAACACCGGCGACTGTAAGTCTGAAATTTCAGTTATCTTTTTTTTTTTTATCTTAATAAGGCTTCCGCCGGAAAATTAATGTGTGGTCAAGATACAGTAAAGGACAGCCTTTGACCGTGTCATCGAAAACCTACCTGCTGAACTTTATCACTGAGTCAAATATTTACCGGAGGACAATTTTCCTCATAAAAGAAAAAGCGTTTATTTATTTATTTTTTCCTCTTCTTTTTCACTTTTGTTAAATATGTTTTTAAACTATTTTCTATTCTAATCTATTTTCTATTTTAATCTATTATAATAAAATACATATATGCCTAGTTATCGTGTCACATCGGTATATTTAAAATATTGTGATTATTTATCCTTAATAAACTTTTCAGTACCACACTTTTATGTATGTACACATGCACACGTGTGTGTGTGTGTGTGTGTGTGTGTGTACATATATATATATATATATATATATATACACACACACACACACACACTAAAGAAAAACTGTCTATGTTGGTGTGACCAACAGACAGCTTGCCAGAAGACCTTAGACAGAAAAAAAAAAAAACCAGAAATGAAAAAATAAAGAGCCAAAGGCAAACATCTGTCTACTTTGTAAAGTGCTCAATGCTCAGATAATCAAGACAAAGCAAGGATGCGGTTTCCGGTTTTCTCTTTTCCAATCTTTTCACTCTTATTTTTTTTTTCAATTGGAGTAGATAGACTAAACTATCGCCCGGTTCACACTCCACCTACATCTATTGAACAGGTGAAGAGGCTCACCCCTTGTTTCCTGTTTAGGATGTGGTTTCCGGTTTTCTCTTTTTCCATCTTTTCACTCCTATGTAGCCCCCCTCTGCACATCAGTGACGTTACCACCTTGCTCGGGGTATATGATTAAAAAAAAAAAGTTTGTTTAAGTAGAACTCTAAACTCCTCTAAGGCCACCCTTGGTGATAAAATCAAAAACAAGGACTCGGATTAAGCGCTACTAACTCCAACGGTGGAACAAGCGGTTGACGATTACAACAGATCTCAATGGTTGAACCAGCGAATCAACAGGACTACGCATTACAGACATGCTATAGAAGGCGTCACATATACCTCATTCCGTATGTGCCGCAAAAAAGATCACCATGTGGGTCATTTCCTGGCAAACTGAAGTCCACCTTAAACAAATTCATGTCATCTCTTCTACTCTGATTTTCTTTCACCTCCAACAAACACTTGCGAAGCCAAATGGCGATAGGAAATTGGTGATGGAAGCAGGTTTGGGCAAAACTGGAAGCTTCAAGTCCTGTGCCAGCACGTTGGTGACGAATTTAATCATCATCTATGATGTTATAGGGAAATTTCTACGGATATTTTATTGTAGTAGAACTAGCTATGAGCTTATCAAGTCATTAAGTGTAGAATTCATCAGAAAGTGAATATAGAAAAACCGGAAATTCTCACGGGTCTTTCTAGCATGATATATAAATATATCAGAGTAATGTCGGTCTGGGAGGAAATGTCTGAAAAATCATACCACGGGTTGAACCAAGCCTTGCGTGTGAAATCGGAAGCCGTTAGTGGTCTGGTAGCACACACAAAGTCACACTGAACCACGACGCACATCCCGACTGTCAATATTGGAGTGAGATCTGAAGCAGTACGCATCTGAAATCGGAAGACGTCAGTGGTCTGGTAGCACACACAAAGTCACACTGAACCACGACGCACATCCCGACTGTCAATATTGGAGTGAGATCTGAAGCAGTACGCATCTGAAATCGGAAGATGTCATTGGTCTGGTAGCACACACAAAGTCACAGGAAATCGAGACCAAGGGTTTGAGGGTACTGGTCATATTCAAACAGTTGATTACACCAAATTACGCGCTCTCTTCCAGAAATTACAAAAACGATGTCTACTCAGCGCCGCCTTCTTTATGCACAGTACCTCCTCAGGTGCTAGGTCACACAGTCATTTTCGGTTATCTTCTTCTATGTGCCTTGTCTTTTCAGGGCGTAGGATATCATGGCCCTACACGTCTCCTTATCCCTGGTGGCTCTTAGAACACTTTCTCCTGTTACCCCACCTAAACCCTGTTCTGCCATTCACTTGCTCAGACCTGTCAAGAATGTTGCCCGCTGCTTTCTCCTGTCTCTCTTTCTATATATCTGACCCATGAGCACCAGATTCTTCAAGCCTTCCTTCCTCAGGAACTTTAGCTGTCTTTTCCTGATGCTCAGTATTAATTTCCTTTTCGTCTCAATCCTTTTCAAAACCTCGTCATTGCTCACATGCTCGATTCATGATATTCGCAACATCCTTCTGTAGAACCACGTTTCAGTTGCTTCAAGTTTTTCCTTCATCTTTGATGAGATTGTCCAGCATTCACTGCCATAGTGAAAAACAGACATCCCATAGCAGTCCATTTCTGGGATGAGGTTTGTAATTTATTTAATTTATTATTCTTTAGACAATTGTCCTCATCTTTATTGCCATATTCACGACGTTTCAGTCGTTGTACGATCTGACCTTCCTCAGGAGATAGTAATTTCGAACTAAAATCCTTATTTTGATCACTGTAGAATTAAGATTCATCAGAAAATGAAAATAGAAAAAACGGGAAAGTCATTCACGGGTCTTTCTCTGTGTCTTCTTTTGATGTTTCAGAAAAAAGTTAATCTAGAACAGATACTAGACATTGATCTTAACGAAAAGGCCGATAAGGGGGAGACAAACACAATTATAATAGGACGATTGTAATTGCAATATTTTGTTAAAGTTGTTAAGCTCAAATATTTAATGATGCGATGGGGGAATTTCGACGGATATAAAATGTAGTACTCACCATGAGCTTATTTAATATAAATCTAAACTTATTTATAAATGGAACTTTGTGTGTGTGTCTGTCTGTGTGTGTGTGTGTGTGTGTGTGTCTGTGTGTCCGTTACCTATAGACTCTGAAACGGCTGAACCGATGTTCTTAAAAATTTACACGGTTGTACTATAAGCGTCTGCGAGTGTTCTTAGCTAGGTTTTGTTTCGCGGTACCCCGATAAATATCAAAATTCGATAATCGAAAAAATCGGGTTATAGAAGGAGTGATCTGATTTTAATCAAATTTTATAACATCATAGACAAAAACATAAGAAACGATATTCAAAAGATATTAAGAAGTTTCAAGGTTGCAGTTCTTACAATAGTGCAGAAAATCGATAATATATATATATATATATATAAAAGGCAAGATGTTTGTGTGTGTGTGTGTGTGTGTGTTTATCTGCCTGTATGTCTGTATTTTTTCAACACTTTTATTTTAGTTTTTGCTTCGGGTTTGGCTCTAAGTAGGTATAATTGTAGTTCTTAGTCTCAGCCATGATACCATTTACTCAGAGGACTTATTTAGCCTTCAAAATTCAGTTTACGACGAAAAAACTTATTTGATATCAATACCAGGAAATCAAAATTTGACTTACATCCATTCATTTTTCTTTCAGTCTACGGTTTCGCTGTAACTGGAAACAACTATTGCTTTTTAGTCTTTTGTGCCAACATCCAAAGAGTCTGAGCTCCAAGATCATGGATTAGTTTTAAAGCTTTCATTACACCCGGGCAATGCCGGGCTATACTGCTAGTCATTAATATAAGAATTACTTCTCACCATAAATTTCAAATCAGAAAACCGTGAAATTAGTTACACCTATTTACTATGACTAAAGGTGTAGATGTCAAAATACTGTAAAAAGATTGCTTTACTATTTTAGTCACTTGGGGTGGCTGTGCGTTGTGGATATCGAAACGAGAAATCGGGGAGCCGAGTTCAAATTTCAGTTGAATTCCTCGCATTCACTTACGCGCAAATACCCTTGGGAAAGGTATTAATCCGTCTTTTCCCTCCAGTTATGGGAGGGAATAGACAGATTAGTTATCTTTCCTGTTATTTAAATAACAGGAAAGATTGGGTTCTATAGCCTTGGCTGGCAACCAGTCTACCACAGAAAGCAATGGCAACCTACTGCGGGGTAATCTTCTCCCTAATCAGTCATGTTTCTTTCAAGACATGATCGCCTAAGGTGTATCACGTATGGTACTTAACTGACTAACTGACATTGTTCGGACTGTTGTCCTCATCTTTATTGCCTTGTTTACAACGTTTTGGCCGTTGTACGCTCCGGCCTTCTGTATTTGTCTCTACTTCTGAGATGTAGTATTATTTCCATTATTTACATTGTTCGGACTGTTGTCCTCATCTTTATTGCCATGTTTACGACGTTTTGGCCGTTGTACGCTCCGGCCTTCTGTATTTGTCTTTACTTCTGAGATATAGTATTATTTCCATTATTTACATTGTTCGGACTGTTGTCCTCATCTTTATTGCCATTTTTACGACGTTTTGGCCGTTGTACTCTCCGGCCTTCTGTATTTGTCTCTACTTCTGAGATGAGGTATTATTTACATTGTTTGGACTGTTGTCCCCATCTTTATTGCCATGTTCACGACGGTTTGGCCGTTGTACGCTCCGGCCTTCTTCAGGTGCTACGAATGACTTCCTTTAGTTTGTCGTATTATTCAAATCACTTTCTATATTTGTATAACTGAACTACGGTAACTGTTCAGATCACTGAAAAATCTCGCGCGATTTTCATTGTTAATCTAAAATGATCTCAACTTGACACTGGCGTTTGTTTCGGTGCCGATCTCTGGTGTGTTCTTGATTGAAAGCTTGCATCGATCAGCTGCTTTTAGTTGTGGTGATACCGACCGAGCAAAAGCGAGCTGACCGGAAGTTTGCTTGATAACAACCAGAAAGCGAATAAATAAAAATCACCTCTGCGCGTTGGATTCGCGCAGATGTTCCGGTCGAAAAATAAAAATTAACCAGATATCAAATTACCATTTCGCGAGCCTACGCGAATTTTATTTACCAGCCAATGGGAAGCCCAGAATCAAATTCAAGTATGAAATTCCAAAACAAGCTGCGTTTTGATACAAAAGGCAGATATAAAAATCTGAAATAAAGCATTGACAGACCGGAGGAGACGGACGAGCTGATTAGTTTCTCCCTTGACTTAAGCCGAGCGGCTACTATGTTGACCTCTTTCCTTCCCCTGTCTCATAAGTACTTACTGGCCTCTTCAAAGACATTCCTCAAAAGTACTTACTGACTTACTGACCTTAGAAGCGGCAACTTCAAAATGAACATTAATCACACTACTAAGCCTTTTATCTTTTCATCATTATATTTTTCATGAACACTTTAACCTCCGTTGGGCTTATATTCAAGTATTATTTTAATTGTAAAAACATTCATTGAAATGTGTATACAGTGTAACCCTGATATAAGAGAGTTGCCGGGACTGGATAAAAATTATCTTATATCCGGGTTTGGTCTATTTTATATACATTACCACAGGCTCTAATTTGGGACCAGATAAAATATCTCTTATATCCGGGTTATGCTGTATATATAAATGTTATTTTATAATCAAATTGCCTTTCTTGATTTTATAATCATTTTATGAATTATAGTGGGCTATCTTTCCACTAGGCCAAATTCCGTTAACCTGCTACGGTATACAATTACCCTTCATTAGAACGGAATACTACTACAACTAGAAAAGAATAAACAAGATAAGATACCCCGCTATATAGTCAGACTTTGTTTAAGTGTTGACGTTTTTGTCTGCAAATGAATGCCTTAAATATGGAGGCTGAAAAGTGATATTTTCGCGATCTTATGCCGAATGAATTTCGGAAAGGGCGCCGCAGGAACTGCAACAAAAACACCCAGAATGTTTATTTTCATCAAGCTCCAACACTTCCGAGGGTCGGAAATCGGTTTGGCAAATTTCATAAAGGTAATTTTAACCTAAACGATCAACCACGCCCCCGGCGATATTCCGACACCGGTGAAGATGCTTTGTTTGCAATCGTGGAAAATACACTGAAGATTTCGACGAATCTTGGATTTAAAAAAAAAAAAAAAAAAAAAGAGGTCGCTTTGTGCAAACCGAAAAGATGGCATTTTCCACCACGATAATGCAATACCGCAGGTTGCAAAACTTAAAGAGATGAAATGGGAAATCCTCAACACCCATCGCATTCTCCTGACTTCACTTATGATTTTTATTTATTTGGGTTTAAATAAATAAATTTTTTTATTATTTAAATTGTTCTTTAAACAATTTAAATAATAAAAAAAATGTAGTCAGTCGAAAACAACCACACAACCCTCTCCAATTGAATACTGCTGCCACACCTGGTCGGGTGCCCCTGCTATTCACCTCGGGATTCTTGACAAAATCCAATGGAGAATCTGTAATGTGATCGATACCGACTTGGCATCCGCCTGTGCATTGAATACTGCTGCCACATCTGGTCGGAAGCCCCTGCTATCCACCTAGGGGTTCTTGACAAAATCCAACGGAGAATCTGTAATGTGATCGATACCGACTTGGCATCCGCCCGTGCATTGAATACTGCTGCCACATCTGGTCGGAAGCCCCTGCTATCCACCTAGGGGTTCTTGACAAAATCCAATGGAGAATCTGTAATGTGATCGATACCGACTTGGCATCCGCCCGTGCATTGAATACTGCTGCCACATCTGGTCGGAAGCCCCTGCTATCCACCTAGGGGTTCTTGACAAAATCCAACGGAGAATCTGTAATGTGATCGATACCGACTTGGCAGCTCGGCTGCAGTCGCTATCTTACCGGCGCGACGTGGCTTCCCTGTGCCTCTTCTATAAATACTTTCACGGTTTCTGCTCCAATAAATTTAGATCACTGGTGCCCCCTAGGTATGGATATACACGAGCTACTAGATTAGCAATTAGGGCCCACCCTTTTACAGTGAAACCGATAAAATATAACCGCAATTTCTACTCTAACAGCTTCTTTTCACGCACTTCCCGCCTGTGGAATTCCATTCCGTATACTTGCTTCCCCGACAGCTACAATCTCTAGGAATTTAAATGTAAGGTTAATAGACATCTCCTATCACACTAACTCACATCCATTCTCTCAAGCTCTTTTTCCATCTACTCCACCCCCATTCTCGGTATTGTCATCAGTCTATTACCCTCCTCCTGACATTTCCTATAACTAACCCCTCTTTCTCATCACTTTCACCGATGTAATCCCCTGTGCAACAGTGGCAGTAGAATGCCTTGCTTGGGGGGAGGGGAATGATTTTAAAAAATAAAAATTTAAAAAAAGCTTGTAGCTAGACGGGGAAACAGTTGTTAAAACAATGCAGATATATAGTCATTGCCCTATTAACTAGCACATCTCTCATTGTGCTTAAATAGGAAAGAAAGGGTTAGGGTACTCCCTGGTGTCTGAGACATCCTAAAAGGTGTGTATTTTGTGTGTGTGAGGGGGAGAGTGAGAGGGAGGGAGAGCCAAAGAAAGAGAGGGAGAGACTGAAAAGTTTTTATTGTTAATCACATGTATGCATAGGCTTCTCACGTTAATCATAATTTTGTACCATGTTTCGTTCGAGTGTGTCTGTGAATAATGACCTTAGTCATCAGATGATAACGATTATTTCTATGTCATTACAAGAGTACCGTACATAAAAATGAGCAGTTTGACTACCTCTACGCAATTAACTCTTCTGATAGCGTAAAAAGTTAAAGACACATACGTACATACACATATGTGGGCTTGTGTAAAGGTTAAAATATATCTAAAAATATATATTAGTAAAAGGACAATATGAACGATGATAAAAGAAAACCATATCATTTCAACCTTTGATAGACTTTATCAAGGCCAATGTAAGGATTTTCTGAAACACGCTTTTTACAAGTCAACATACATGACTATAAAATTTCTTAAAATTAAAAGAAAACCGTTAAATTCAAACCTTTCTATTATCTAAAACGCATAAATTAATTTCTTAAACTAAAATAATAATTCAGTTAAGTGCCATACGTGATACACGCTTTGGGCGATCATGTCTTGAAAGAGACTTGACTGACTGGGCAGAAGATTTTCTATTTTGCTCTTTAAACTATAGTTGAAGGGAGAAGAGACGGATTGTATTAATAAGTAGTAATTAGTGGGGGATCAGTTTATTACTTAATAATAATAGAAAACTGATCCCCCACTTTTTGTCCATTAGAGGCTTTACTTATGTTTCCAACTATTATCTTCATTCAGTCAGTTAAGTGCCATACATGATACACGCTTTGGGCGATCATGTCTTGAAAGAGACTTGACTGACTGGGCAGAAGATTTTCTATCCTGCACTTTCAACTATAGCTGAAGGGAAAAGAGACGGATTGTATTAATAAGTACTAATTAGTGGGGGATCCGTTTATTACTTAATAACAATAGAAAACTGATCCCCCACTTTTTGCCCAGTAGAAGCTTTACTTTTGTTTCCTCCTATTGTCTTCATTCACTCAGTTAAGTGCTCTACGTGATACACGCTTTGGGCGATCATGTCTCGAAAGAGACTTGACTGACTGGGCAGAAGGTTATCCCACAGTAGGTTGACATTGTTTTCAGCGGTAGACTGGTTGCCAGCCAAGGCTATAGAACCTAATCTGTCCATTATGTAAACTATAACTGGAGGGAAGAGACGGATTAATACCTTTCCCAAGGGTATGTGTGCATAAGTGAAGTCAAGGAATTCAACTGGAATTCGAACTCGTCACCCCGATTTGTTATTCCGAGACGATATCCACCACAGCGCAAGGAGTGAGTGCAAAATAATAACAACTCTTTTCATCACTTTTTTCAAATTCTGAGGACGAAGAATGAAAGTAATTCGCGAGCCTGTATGAAATTGTCTACGGACCAATGAAAAAATTGCCTCAACAGAAATTAGCTGATCAGCTGAGCAAGAAAAAAAAAGAAAATAGCAAGAAATTCTTTTTTATATAAAATAAGGAGAAAAATTAAATTAACGAGGGTCTGAAGTCATGTGAGAAGTTTCCATCCAGTTCCTAGCGACATGCATTGAAGTTCCTGACAGTGTAAAATTATTCGCCAATTATGTTATCGGCCTCTAACCAGCGCACGAGGCACTTCTAAGAATTTTCACTTTTTTTTATTTTTTTTTTTTAATCATTTCACCCCGAGCAAGGCAGAAATGCCACTGATGTGCAGGGGGCTACATAACTGTAAAAAGATTAATTAGAAAAGAGTGAGGACTACAATCTAGTTAGAAAGGAGCAATAGAAAGCTGAGAAAGCAGGTGCGATACATAGGTGGAGAGAAAGGGAAGGTTATACGGGGGTTGGGAGAGAGCTAGAGTCCAGTGGTTAGTAGATGAGTATTGACTTTTCATTTAAATTTCTGGAGGTTGTAGCCGTCAGGAAAGCAAGAATATGGGAGCGAGTTCCACAGGCGGAAAGTGCGAGAGAAGAAGCTGCAGGAGTAGAATTGTCGTCTGCATTTGGCTAACCTGACTGTGAATGGGTGGGACCCAGTTACCAGTCTGGTTGCACGAGTAAACACCTGTTGAGGAGGCACCAGTGACTTAAGTTCGTCCGAGCAAAAGCCATGAAAGTATTTATAGAACAGACAAAGGGAGGCCACATTTCGACGGTGGGGAAGTGGCTGCAGTCGAGCCGCCAGATCAGTACCTATCACATTACAGACTCTCATTTGGAGCCTGTCGATAACACTGAGGAGAACGGCAGGGGCGCCTGACCATAAATGGCAGCAGTACTCCATGCACGAATGGATGGTTGATTTGTATATATGCAGGATGGATTCAGGCGGAAAAAAACATCCTGGATCGACATAGTGACCCAACCTTCTTAGCAGTAGATTTTGCTATGGATTCAATATAGTGGTTCCATTTGAGGTCTGAGGACAGGGTAAGTCCGAGGAGGCGTGGTGTATTGCTCTCCGGGAGAATCGCTTGGTAATCCGAAAAAGCTAAGTATTTCAAACTATCTCTCTGCGTCTACTTTTGAACGTATGCAAACCATATATCACTTGTGGGTGTAATGGACTCTCTTACATTTTTTAAAACATTTTTTTTTAATATTATTTTGTCAGGTCATTTAATCTGTTGTTTACTTCATAACAATTCATTAAAACTACGGACTAAGAATTCTGATTTATTTTCTTGAAATTTGATACTGACACTCTTTCAAGTGTGTCAATTCGTGAATAAATTCCTTACATTGCTTTATTAAAATCAACCATGTGTTTACTCGTCAGTATCACTCTGCATTAATCTTGTCGTGGGTAAATCAACTGTTGGTTTGAATCCCTAAGCCCCACACCACTATAGAGACTATTTTATTTTTATTTTTACAGTAAGTTTCATCCTGTACAAGGCCTGGGAGTCGCTCAAGGTTGAAAAAGTTACGTTAACAGGCAGTTTGTATGGAGAAGATAATATTTAACCCTAGACTTGAACAGGCCAAGATCGGGAAAACATCCTCTTGGGAGCGGGTTTCATAAAGAAGTAGTCTGTGGGAAGAAACTGTTCAAGTGTAACTTCTCATCAAGAATACGGAGAGAATGTGGGTGGTTTTTTTAAATAATTTTTTTATAATCATATCACTACTGCCACTGGTGCGCAGGGGGGTTACATAGAAGGAATGTTATGAGAAGGAGTGAAAGGTTACAGGGCGTGTCAGGAAGTGGGTAAGAGAAGGGTTACGATACTGAGAGTGGAGTGGACGGAGATAGGAGCATGAGAGGGAGGATGCAAGTTAGCAAGATAGGAGATGATTATTGACTTTACACTTAAACGATTGTAGCTGTCGGTAAAGCAAGTAAACTGAAGGTAATTTCACAGGCGGGACGTACGAGAAAAGAAGCTGGTAGAGTAGAATTAGTTTACATTTTATTTGTTTCATAGTAAAAGGGTGGGACCTAGTTGCTAATCTTGTGGCTCGAGCAAATTCATGCATAGAGGGAACTAGAGAATTAAGTTCATCGGAGCAGAAGCTGTGAAAGTATTTGTAGAAGAGACACAGAGAAGCCACATTGCGCCGATGAGAAAGTGACTGGATCTGAGCTGCCAGGTCGGAGTCGATGACATTAAGTGACATGGCGGGTCTTAGCCATGAAAGCGAGAACTGGTGAAACTAAGGAATACAGTTCGTACGAGTACTTTCCATGCAAGTAGCGACAGAGCAGTGAGAGGCTCGCCATATCCCGTCTGGGATATATATATATATATATATATATATATATATATATATAGTTAGATAGATGAATAAACACTGAGATAGATAGATAGATAGATAGATAGATAGATAGATAGATAGATAGATAGATAGATATACTGAGCTTTCCACCATTCTCCCCGATCTGACGCGGTAATGTGCCAGAACCTGGGTCTCCGTGAATAATTTTTTAATTTACAGTGAGCGTCACCTTTTATAAGGCCCGTAGTCCACTCTAGGTAGAGGGTTGCAGAGTAAGAAGCAGTTTATGCGGTTTGCAATGTAAGATAACAGTTAATCCTAGACTTGGACAGGTTAAAATTACAGTTGTCTGGGAAATATCCCTTTGGGCGTCGGTTCGATAGGGCAGTGGTTCGTGAGGTGTTGGAGTGGAGCTTATTTCTCCCCACTGGGATACGGAGGGAATGTGGGTGGTTTGCTACAATGTGAGTGGCATGGCGGGGCTTAGCCATGAAGCTTAGAACTGGTGGAACTAAGAAATGCAGTTCGTCCGAACAGTTTCCATGGATGTAGCGACAGAGTAGTGAGAGGTTTGCCACATCCTGTCTGGGAGAGAGAGGTTTGAGAGCGGAAAATAATTCGTCACCCAGAAGGTCTTCGAGAGGCTTTTGCATTCTATCGAAACTGGAAAAGTAAAGATTGGGAAGCTTCTTCCCATGTATAGCAACAGTACTCCAATTCCGGCCCGATTTGATTCTTGATAGATTTTAAAACAATTAGCTAAAACTGTATTTTGTAACAGAACATTTCAAGACATACCAGTGAAGAAATTGAATAAATAAAGATAAAATTGATACATTATATTAAATAAATATAAATAGATAAAGATTTTTAGGCAATAGTTTAGAGAAAATAAAATATAGATTACAAAAATAGTGAAGTGAAAGAAATACATTAGCAACTAGATCCCACTCTTTCACAGTGAAACCGATAAAAAGCAACCGCAACTTCTACCCCGACAGTTTCTTTCCTCGCACTTCCCGACTGTGGAATTCCCTTCCACACGATTGCTTCCTCCGACGGCTACAATCTCCAGAAGGTTCAATATAAGGTCAATAGACACCTCCTAACACACTAACCTGCTCCCATTCTATCAAACACTCTTCTCATCTGCCCAACCCTCATCCTCGGTATCCTTACTCATCTGCAATGGGTAAATTGTCGCCAATTTATACATTAATTTTGCGCATACATATTTATTTTTTATTTTCTCAACTTCACTGTATAGTAGGGTTAGTTGGGCACCATCTGTGAGAAGGAAATCAGTGTGATGCAATTCACTCCGCCATAAATTTGGAAACGGCATGCTGTAGCTTCCAGTGCAAATGCTTGGAATAAAAAAAAACAAAAAAAAACGCGTGCCTCCGGTTCTCAAAAAAACGGCTTGCTTTATACAGTCGAGGACCGACCATAATTTGCATGGTTATGTCGAGACAACGAGATTTCGCGTAAACTGTCCGAGACCGCCTGGCATTAAACATGGACGCCGCCATTTTGGTTCTTTTTACCACGTTGCAGCTGGATGTTACACGACGCACAAACTCGTTGGCGTTTCCGATGTAAGCCATTTTTACAATTCTCCCCACGGTGTTCAACGACCTTCTTATTGATTATAACCTCAAAAAAGCTTACTGATAATACTCAGAAAACCGATGGATCTTTTCTTTTTTTAAAAATCATATCACCCAAGCAAGGCGATAACAACACTGATGCGCAGGGAGCTACGTAAGAGTAAAAAGATTGGAAAAAAGAAAACCGGAAACTACATCCTAAACAGGAAACAAGGGATGAGCCTCTTCACCTGTTCAATAGACGTGGGTGGAGTGTGAATCAGGCGATAGTTTAGTCTATCTACTCCAATTGAAAAAAGAAAAGAGTGAAAAGATTGGAAAAGAGAAAACCGGAAACCGCATCCTAAACAGGAAACAAGGGATGAGCCTCTTCACCTGTTCAATAGACGTGGATGGAGTGTGAACCGGGTGATAGTTTAGTCTATCTACTCCGCTTTACCGCTGTTCATGATTTGGTTGATGATTTTCCAGAATTCACGGATCCAATTTGTTTCTTTTTAACTTTTGCCTGGACATCATGTTCAAAGCTGCTCCCTGTGTTTTCTATATATATATATATATATATATATATATATATATATTCAACGATTTCTAAATGCAGTAAGGACCAAACTACATAGCTATTTTCGATAGATATTAAACTAGTGGTTTCTGCGAGTTATGGCTGCAGCACATTCAGGGGTGAACCTGGGCTGACTTTTTTCTTTCGCTGGAATTTTTTTCTGGAGTATAAAACTCTCCACCTGTACAAGGGCAGCCATTTTTTAGGCAGAATGCTCGAAGAAGTTTTAGAGAGGAACTTCGGTTGTATACTACCGATTCGCGTAGCGAAAATCTACCATCTGCCCGTGCATTGAATACTGCTGCCATATCTGGTCGGGTGCTCCTGATATCCACCTAGGTGTTCTTGACAAAATCCAACGGAGAATCTGTAATGTGATAGTTTCCCACGTAGCAGCTCATATACAGTAACTTTCTCACCAGCGCAATGTGGCTTCCCTGTGTCTCTTCTACAAATACTTTCACGGCTTCTGCTCCGATAAACTTAGATCACTGGTGACCCCTATATATAAATTTGCTCGAGCTACAAGATTAGCAACTAGGTCCCACTTTTTACTGTGAAACCAATAAATTGTAAAATTCTACTCTAACAGCTTCTTTTCTCGCACTTCCCGCCTGTGAAATTCCCTTCCATTTACTTGTTTTCCCGACAGCTACAATCTAAGAATTTAAATGTAAAGTTAATAGTCATCTCCTATCTCACTAACCTGCATCCTCTCTCTCACTCTCTCTCTCTCATGCTCCTTTCTCTGTCCACTCCACTCTCATCTGCATTCTCATCCTTCTGTTACGCACTTCCTGACACCCCCTATAACCTGTCACTCTTTCTCATAACTTTCCTCCTATGTTAGCCCCTGCAAAACAGTGGCAATAAAATGCCTTGCTTGGGGCGATATGATTAAGAAAAAAATTCTATACTATTATAATGTGGATATAAAGTGGGGGATCAATTCTACATTACAATCAATATATAAACTGATCCCTTACTTTATGGACACAGTTATCCTTCTCTTAACCACTTCCTGACATCACTTATAACCTGTCACTCTTTCTCATAACTTTCCTCCTATGTTAGCCCCTGCAAAACAGGAACAATAAAATGCCTTGCGTGGGGCGATATGATTATTTAAATAAAGAAATATTGTACAGAACGGTACCTAGATGGGTGGGATAAAACTTTTGATAAGCATTTATCAGGGCAGGATGATAAAAAAGAGGTCGGGCAGGTTCGCCTGATTCTCCATCACATGCGGAACACGGATTGGTTCTTAGAGGATCGAGATTGATTCCGAGCCGACTGTGAAGTCTCGGCATCAGTTTTGTTCGAGAGGAATTTTTTGTATCTAAACTTATTTAAAAATGGAACTTTGTGTGTGTGTGTGTGTGTGTGTGTGTGTGTGTGTGTGTGTGTGTGTGTCCGTCCGTCCGTTACCTATAGACTCCGAAACGGCTGAACCGATGTACTATAAGCGTCTGCGAGTGTTCTTAGCTAGGTTTGTGTCGATGTACACCCGATAAATATCGATAATCGAAAAAATCGGGTTGTCCGATTTTAATCAAATTTGAATCATACTCATAGACAAAAACATAAGAAACGATATTCAGAAGTTTCAAGATTGCTGTTCTTACAATAGTGCAGAAAATCGATAATATATATATATATATATATATATATATATATATATATATATATAAGGCAAGATGTTTGTGTGTTTATCTGCCTGTATGTCTGTATTTTTTCAACACTTTTATTTTAGTTTTTGCTTCGGGTTTGGCTCTAAGTAGGTATAATTGTAGTTCTTAGTCTCAGCCATGATAACATTTACTCAGAGGACTTATTTAGCCTTCAAAATTCAGTTTACAACGAAAAAAACTTATTTGATATCGATACCAGGAAATCAAAATTTGACTTACATCCATTCATTTTTCTTTCAGTCTACGATTTCGCTTTAACTGAAAACAACTATTGCTTTTTTAGTCTTTCGTGACAACGTCCAAAGAGTCTGAGCTCCAGGACCATAGATTAGTTTTAAAGTTTTCATTACACCCGAGCAACGCCGGGCTATACTGCTAGTGGATATTAAAATAATCGTAGATATGAACTTTATCCGAGGGAAATTCAATAAGGATATTATCAGTCCTCTCATTCGATCAAAGATTACCAACCTGATGGTGGTAGAGAACAAAGATGAATTTGGTACGATGACTAAGTACCACGCGAATGCACATATACGGGGGATCAGGGTCCTCGTATTTTTGCGTCCCTGACACAGGAAAACCCTCCCTTGATGTAGGCTTTGTGGCTCTGGCGATTGAGGTGACCGTGTTTTGTTATAAGGGGTAAAAAGCCAGGGTTTGTGAGCCTATGTAACGAGGTTGAAGCAGTGATTACCTGTTTTATACAGGAACAGGAAATCGGACATGGATAGAAAAAGATGCACTTCCGCTTCCGGAAAGTTGGAACGCACATACCTCACATTGGTGTAGAAGATGATATACCTTAGGTCTACTTTTTGTTTTGGGAGGTGGGGGTGCTAGTTTTATTCATTTTCAGTTTGATTTCATGCATATATTGGTTGTTGTGCAGTGAATATCGGCTCAGGAGGGGGGAACGGTTTCGAATTCCAGTTGACGGTCACTTTTTCTCCAGCTATAGGTTGAATTGCAGTACAGATAGGGTTCTTTGGCGACCAGCCTGCCGTTAAGAAGAAATAGCAACCAATCGCTAGAAAATCTATTTCAAGACATGATCGCCCAAGCGTGTATCACATATCGCAATTCAGTCAGTTAAGTGCCATACGCGACACACGCTGGAGCGATCATGTCTCTTTCGAGGCATGACTGACTAGGCAGAAGATTTTTCTATCCTGCTCTTTAAACTATAGCTGAACGGAGAAGAGACGGATTGTATTAATAAGTACTAATTAGTGGGGGATCAGTTTATTACTTAATAACAATAGAAAACTGATCCCCAACTTTTTGCCCAGTAGAAGCTTAACTTATGTTTCCAACTGTTATCTTCATTCAGTCAGTTAAGTGCTATACGCGACACACGCTTGGGCGATCTTGTCTGTTTCGAGGCATGACTGACTAGGCTGAAGATTATCCTGTAGTAGGTTGTCATTACTTTCTGCGGTAGACTGGTTGCCAACCAAGGCTATAGAACCCAATCTGTCCTGTTATTTAACCCATAGCTGGAGGGAAGAGGCGGATTAATACCTTTCCCAAGTGTATTTGCTCGTAAAGGAATGCAATGACAGTGATTACATAATACAGTTCAGCTCCTTGTCATAGATTAGGAACCAACTTAGGTTTCAGTTCGAGTAAAGAGGAGGGTCTTCAATTTTCAACCCATAGTGCCGTAGATGTTTTAGACGCTCGTCAGAGCAGAAGCCGTGAAAATACTTGTAGAAAAAACAAACAAAAGGAAGCCACATCCCGTCGTTGGGAAAGTGACTGAAGGCGAGCTGCCAAGTCAGGACCATTCATATTGCAGATTCTTCTTTGGATTTTGTCGAGAACCTCCAGATGAATAGCAGAAGCACTCGAATAGATGTAGTAACAGTATTCAATGCACGGACGAACGGTAGATTTATAAATATTCAAGATGGATTCTGACGAGAAACCTTTTCTTGCCCGATTCTTTTAGCAGTAGATGCAGCGATAGATTCTTTCCACCTGAGATCGATTGAGAGTGTGAGGCCAAAGAGACGCAATATATTGCTTTCTAGGAGATTAACGCCATCGATACTGATGGAAGGTATGAAAGCTTATGGTGCTTAAATAAAAGCAGTTTTGTTTCGGAGGCATTTAAATTTATTATCCATATCCTACCCCATTCCATCACAGATTGGAGGTCTTTTTCAAGACCAGCAGTAGGTTTACTTTGTCAGTCTTGGCAGATTTCTTATTGAGACGGGAGTAAAATGAAGGTCAGGAAAAGTGAAGGACTTAGAACAGAGCCTTGACGAACGCTCGCGTTCGAATGAAAGAATCTGGAAGATTTCCATTCAAAACAACCTTTGTTTCACGATTTGATAGGAATGATCGAATTAGATCGAGCAATTGTCTAGAGATACCGTAGCTTGCGCAGAAGGCCAGCATTCGAAACCCTGCCAAACTCTTTTGAGATATCCAAAGCAATAGCTCGGGTTTCGCCGTTTTTAACAAAAGCTTGGGGTGTATATTCAGTAATGGCCGTTAGCAAATCAGCGGTAGCCCTAGTGAAGCCGAAACTATAGTGTTTGCCAGAGAATAGGTTGTGAGATGTGAGATTATGAATTATTTCGGCACTGATAATAACCTTGCCAATAATCGCTAAGAGGCTAATAGGGCGATAATTCGAGGGATTACCCAGAGTTATTAAAAATAAGAACTACAGAGGAAGACTTCCAAAAGTAAGAAAGAAGGAAGCAGTGAGGCAATAGTCATAGAGTTTGAAGAGGACAGGAGAGAGCTCAGGGATTACTTTTCTTTAGGACGATGACTGGAATTCCATCATCTTCGCTTGCTTTATGGAGAGGGGGTCAGGGTTAGAAAATTGAAGACCAGAGACCAGCTTGTATATAAATTACTCAGTTGAGCCTCAGTTCTAGGCTGGAAATCGTGTGTGGGTACTCCAGACGAGTCAAGTGTAGAGTTGGAACAGAATTTGCGAACAAAGTACTCTGTCTTGACTGGACCGCAAACTGATTGAATAGAGGAGTGATCGAGAGTATGCTGTTGTTCACCACACTCTTGGAGAGTCGTCAGTAGTTCTTGGGACCAAACTTGTGAGATGCTATACGCTGCTTCATTATTTCAGCAAAAACGGTTTATCATTTAGCACACGCTTTCATTCGTTACGACAGAGACAAAGAGGCGCCTATTGTAATCAGATGTGTCACTCTGGTAAAGTCGGAAGAAATTATTCTTGTACGTAATGGCGGCCTAACAAGCAGGAGAGAACCAAGGAGAAGAACGGGGTTTGAGTTGGAATTTCTTTGCGGGGATGAAAGCATCGATGTCGGCTTTTACCCAGGAGGTGACCTCTGAGGCGCAATTTTGAACAGGGAGACCGAAAACCTTGTTTTAAAGAACATCACAAAGTAAATCGCGGAACGTGTCCCAGTCTCCTCATTGATAGCAGTGAGATATTCCGCTAGAACGAGGCTCCTGGAAGGAGGGGAAGTAGAAAGGGATATTAACGGACACGAGAGCAAAGTTGCATGGCTTGGCAAGAGTCATGGGTAGAAGTAAAGGAAGTGTTCTTCAGGGTTATTGGGGAAAGGCGTGGGGAAATCCACCACTTGCGTGAGAGACTCAGGGATAGAGAAGTTTAGGGTGTTCGGACGCCAGCAAAAACAATGAGACATTGGAATACTTCCTAAAAAAGGAAAGGTAAACAGGAACCGACAAATCAGAGGGACTATAGTGTAAGGTTGGTGTGACACGATAACTAGGCATATATGTATTTTGTTGTAATGGATTAAAATAGAACATAGATTAGAATAGAAAATAGTTTAAAAACATTTTTAGCAAAAGTGAAAAAGAAGAGGAAAAAATAAATAAATAAACGCTTTTTCTTTTATGAGGAAAATTGTCCTCCGGTAAATATTTGACTCAGTGATGAAGTTCAGCAGGTAGGTTTTCGATGACCCGGTCAAAGGCTGTCCTTTACTGTATCTTGACCACACATTAATTTTCCGGCGGAAGCCTTATTAAGATAAAAAAAAAAAGATAACTGAAATTTCAGACTTACAGTCGTCGGTGTTTGTCACCGGTGGTCTAAAGCATTTCCGGATTTCCGGTCAATTTTGGATAAATTCAGGTAATTTTTCCGAGTCAGTCAGTTAAGACGAGTTAAGTTAAGAGAGGAGTCCCGCCGGGCGAGCTTGAAGTAAGGATCTCCGTTCGTCTTGTTTCGTTCAGTTCGGATTTGTTGATCTCCATTAATTGGAGTTAGAGCTGTGTGTCACATTCGCCTGCCCCAACCGAAAAGGCTAACTCTAAACGAATAAAACATCCTTTCAACTCATCCAAGTTGTGGAAGTTCGTTCCTTATAGTCAATCTTGTACCCCCAGCTGTTCGTCTGACATTTTCTACAAACTCCCGGCAACAACACAGCGTGGAGAACGGCCGCCGGGAGAAATTGTTAGGACGGACCGTTGGGGTGTTACATTGGTTCCACAGAGAGCTAGGATCTCTAAGGACCTTTCGTAAAGGAATGATTTCACCCACAGATGTTGAGAGGTTTAGTTTGTTTTTTTTTTTTGTGTGTGGGGCTGTTTTTTTTTTGTTTTTGTTTTTGTTTTTTTCTTGTATTTTTGATTGCGTATTGTCATGTTTTATGTTATTTTTGTAAGGAGATGTGCGTTGGGTTGCAGTGGATATCGGCTCGGAACGAGAAATCAGAGACACGAATTCGAATTTCAGTTGAATTCCTTGCATTCACTTACGCGCAATTAATCCATCTCTTCCCTCCAGTTATGGGTTAAATAACAGAACAGATTGGATTCGATAGCCTAGGCTGGCAACCAGTCCACCGCATACAGCTATGGCAAACTACTACGGGAAAATCTTCTGCCCAGTCAATCATGTCTCTTCCGAGACATGATCGCCCAAAGCGTGTGTCACGTATGGCACTGAACTGACTGAATGAAGATAATAGTTGGAAACATAAGTAAAGCATCTACTGAGCAAAAAGTGAGGGATCAGTTTCCTATTGTTATTAAGTAATAAACTGATCCGCCACTCATTACTATTTATTAATACAACCTGTCTCGTCTCCCTTCAGCTATAGTTTAAAGAGCAGGATAGAAAATCTTCTGCCCAGTCAGTCATGTCTATTCCGAGACATGATCGCCCAAAGAGTGTATCACGTATGGCACTTAACTGACTGAATGAAGATAATAGTTGGAAACATAAGTAAAGCTTCTACTGAGCAAAAAGTGAGGGATCAGTTTTCTATTGTTATTAAGTAATAAACTGATCCTCTACTAATTACTATTTATTAATACAATCTGTCTCGTCTCCGTTCAGCTATAATTTAAAAAGCTGGATAGAAAATCTTCTGCCCAGTCAGTCATGTCTCTTTCGGGAGATGATTGCCCAAAGCGTGTATCACGTATGGCACTTAACTGACTTGTAAGGAGAGGCCTAGAGTAGTAGTAGCAGATAGTCATCAAATACGATATGTGTGGGAATGGAACTCGTGCGGTCTTCAGCATAGTTACCTACCGAAAGCGCTTGCAAAAGTCCCGGTATTGTGCTACTGTTAATCAGAGCTGCCTATCGAGAGTTCGGCGTTAAGTTCGGGCTTCTAATCACCAGCCGGAAGTAGCAACCAGAAAAAAACTGCCAACCCGGTATCCGCAGTATGAAGAGACGCTGCCACCATCCACATGCGTCACAAAAAAAACTAAAAAAAAAAACAAAACCTGACGGCACCACTATTAAAGCCTGAGGAGAAGAGAAACAAATCGGGAACCCCTTCCTGAACAAGAAACAAAAGATGAGCCTCTACTCCCGTTAAACTGAACGGATTGGAGTACGGAATCAGCCGATAGGAGAGCCTATCCACTCCTATTAGAAAAGAAAAATTAATCGATAAATAAAATAAAAAATAAAAAATTATCAAATTCTAACTTAGTATAACCCAAGAAATCCATTATTATTTCAGTAAAGAATTAAAACATGCAGTAAAGTACAGTGAAAGAAACAGACGACAAATAATTTTTGTTTTTTTGTTTGGTTTTGTTTTTCTCTAAAGGCTAATGCAGCTGAGTCTTAGGGAAAAAATGGGAAACAAGACAGCAAAGCCAGACCCCAACAGAATTTACCACAGATTTGTAGAACATTTCCAATAAAAGTAAATTTAATTAGAAAATTAGTTTGAACTTTGAATATATATATATATTTTTTTTTTTTGATAAGTTAGATCGGCAAACTAATAATAATAATAATAATAATAATAATAATAATAATAATAATAACTTGAACAGATGAAACAGCGCTGGCAAGACAAACCTCTGCATGGCCAATATCCAGTACGTGCCAATAAATCCAATGTTGACAAAGTTAATACTCATCGATGGTTACGTGCATCTGGATTAAAGTCTGAAACTGAAGGCTTTATTCTTGCAGCACAAGACCAAAGTCTTTTCACGAGAAACTTTCAGGCAAATATTATGCATAATAATATGGATCCAAAATGCAGGTTTTGTGATAAACACCAAGAAACAATAGACCACCTAATCTCAGGCTGTTCTGTGCTTGCCCCAAATGAATATAAAAATCGCCACGATAGAGTTGGGCAATATTTACATTGGGCAATATGTAAACATTATGGAAAAGCTGTAGGCAAACACTGGTATGAACATCACCCAGCACCGGTTACAGAAATAGAAGATGTAACCATTCTATGGGATTACACCATCTACACAGACAGAAAAATTGAAGCAAACAGGCCAGACATTATTGTTAAAAACCAGAAGGAGAAAACTTGTCTATTAATTGATATGGCTTGTCCAGCGGATTGTAACATAGCAATCAAGGAATTTGAAAAACTGTCAAAATATAAAGACCTGGAAATTGAAATAGGAAAAATGTGGAAATTGAAAACAAGAGTTGTACCAGTGATAGTAGGTGCACTTGGAATGATAAAAAATGGAACAAAACAACACATTGAAAGAATCCCTGGAAACCCCAGCTTAAGAGATATACAAAAAATTGTCTTATTAAGTACAGCCCACACACTAAGGAAAACTTTATCTATGTAATGCTGGAGATGATAGGGAAGATAGAAAAACATGAAATGGAGCCATAACAACACGCCACTACCTGCCTTAGGTCTCCCCGCAGACTTGGTTGGTAGTGAGACCAAAGCAGAAATCGAAATATGATGAAAAATGACATAATAATAATAATAATAATAATAATAATAATAATAATAATAATCCCTTACTATTCTGCATATCATTAATAGCACTAACCAGTCAACTTAATAAGACAGAATGTGGTTATAAAATAGGCCAAAAGAAAATAAGCCATCTATTTTACATGGATGACTTAAAGTTATATGCTAAGAATGATAATGAGCTGGAAGGTCTTCTGCAAACTGTAAAATGCTTCAGCGAAGACATTGGAATGAAATTTAATTTGAATAAATGTGCTAAAGCTACAGTTTTACGTGGATCAATACAAGAAACATCCTCAATTAGCCTAGACCCTGCTGTAACAATAAAAGAATTGAAACCAGAAGAAGCTTATAAATACCTAGGTGTAAATGAGAGCGAAAACATTCACCATAAAAAAATGAAAGAAATAGTGCGTAAAGAGTACTATAGAAGGCTACGAATGATATTAAAAACTGAATTAAATTCACAGAATAGAGTTATGGCCATTAATAGCCTTGCAATCCCAGTTGTCCAATATAGCTTCAACATCTTAAACTGGACTCTAAACGACATCAGGCGAATGGATGCTAAAACAAGAAAGCTTCTTTCTAAGCATAGGATGCATCACCCAAAGGCTGATGTAGACCGTCTATACATACCCCGTAAAGAAGGTGGAAGGGGTCTTATTCAGCTGGAATTGTCATACAAGACAACAACTATTGGCTTACTAACATACATAGAAACAACAAAGGATTGGATGATACAATTAGTAAGGCAACATGAAGAAAGAAAGAAAAAATATTCAATAATAAAAGAAGGCAGTAAATACAAACAAGAATTACAGTTAGTAGATTCTGTAGAAAAGCAAAACAGTAGCCAAGAACCAACTATTGCGGCAAAAAATATGAAAATGAAAGCCAAAGATAAAGCTCTTGAAAAGATGAAACAGCGCTGGCAAGACAAACCTCTGCATGGCCAATATCCAGTACGTGCCAATAAATCCAATGTTGACAAAGTTAATACTCATCGATGGTTACGTGCATCTGGATTAAAGTCTGAAACTGAAGGATTTATACTTGCAGCACAAGACCAAAGTCTTTTCACGAGAAACTTTCAGGCAAATATTATGCATAATAATATGGATCCAAAATGCAGGTTTTGTGATAAACACCAAGAAACAATAGACCACCTAATCTCAGGCTGTTCTGTGCTTGCCCCAAACGAATATAAAAATCGCCACGATAGAGTTGGGCAATATTTACATTGGGCAATGTGCAAACATTATGGAAAAGCTGTAAACAAACACTGGTATGAACATCATCCAGCACCGGTTACAGAAATAGAAGATGTAACCATTCTATGGGATTACACCATCTACACAGACAGAAAAATTGAAGCAAACAGGCCAGACATTATTGTTAAAAACCAGAAGGAGAAAACTTGTCTATTAATTGATATGGCTTGTCCAGCGGATTGTAACATAGCAATCAAGGAATTTGAAAAACTGTCAAAATATAAAGACCTGGAAATTGAAATAGAAAAAATGTGGGAATTGAAAACAAGAGTTGTGCCAGTGATAGTAGGTGCACTTGGAATGATAAAAAATGGAACAAAACAACACATTGAAAGAATCCCTGGAAACCCCAGCTTAAGAGATATACAAAAAATTGTATTATTAAGTACAGCCCACACACTAAGGAAAACGTTATCTATGTAATGCTGGGGATGATAGGGAGGATAGAAAAACATGAAATGGAGTCATAACAACACGCCACTACCTGCCTTAGGTCTCCCCGCAGACTTGGTTGGTAGTGAGACCAATGCAGAAATCTAAATATGATGAAAAATGACATAATAATAATAATAATAATAAAAAATAAAATAAAAAAATAAATTAAAATTAAAATAAAAAATAAAAAAATAAAATAAAAATAAAAATAAAAAAAAACTATGCATCCCAGTATATCAAACTGGCAAAATGCTGTAGGTTAGGCGTGGCAACAGGTCGGTCGATCTAAGAACCAAGGTAGAACCCAGTAGGGAGAGGAATCCAGTAGGGAGGAAAGAGATAGCAGACACAGGCCGGAGAATAAGAGTGAATTTGAAAAAAAAAACAAAAAAACAAAAACAAAAAACAAATGGAAGACATGTTCTTTCAAACAAGAAACCTATAACGTTATTTAAATAAATACACACATGGACAAACTTCTGTTACAAAGAATGGATAAATTGAAAAGGGGTTATAGTCTACTTGGAAGAAAACTAGGATAAAAACAACAACAAAAAGAGAATAGAAAAAATACAAAAAAAAATAGTTAAGGCCAATACGACTGGGTCTTAGGAGGAAATGAGAGACAAAACGGTAAAGCCAGACCTCAATAGAGAACGAAATTACCAAAGATTAGTAGAACGTTGGCAGTTCTAACAGTAAATTCAATTCGAATATTAGTTCGAAAATAAAAAAAAAATATATATATATATTTACCTTTGTTAACGTGAAATGTAACAATTGCTATAAAGCTATTTGGTAAATGTTCGTTTTAGGTGCCGACGGCTTTTCCCCCTTCAAATTTATCCAAAATAGCATTATTTCTGTGCAAATGTATATGCTGAACTCAAATCAACAATTAGTTATTGAAGAAACTTACTTTTGTTTTGCTTTGAAAATCCATAAAAAAAAACGAACTATATCTCGCACTTTTTCTCTCCCGTAACTCTCATGAAGTCATGTAATTAACTGCAGAATGACGTTCTACGTAGGCAGCAATTTTCTGTCGAATTTTGGTCGATTTTCTTCCTTTACTGAAACTTTCGGCGATGTCCTTCCTGTTTTGAGAGTAACCAGCGTAGAAATACAATAGCGCATTACTTTAATATCCGGAAGTACATCGCCGGAAGTATCAGTAAATGAAGAAAAATCGACCAGAAATCTGCCAAAATTCTTTGCATGCGAAAAACGTCATTCTGCAGTTAATTACATGACTTCGTAAGAGTTACGGGAGAGAAAAAGTGCAAGATATAGTTCATTTTTTTTATGGACATTTAGATAAAAAAAAAGAAAAGGTAAGTTTCTTCAATAGCTAACAGTTGATTTGAGTTCAGCATATGCATTTGCACAGAGATAATGCTATTTTGGATAAATTTGAAGGGGAAAAGCGTCGGGACTTACAACGAAAATTTACCAGCTACTTTGTCCTGATTATACTTTTTTTTAACCTTGACAGACGTCTATTTGTTAAATAATACGCAATTGCTAACGTCTTCACGCCGTATTACTTATAGCGTACATTTTCTCTAATGCCTGGTGAGCATTCGCCTAACTGTCAGTTTTTTTTTCAGCGAATGACTGACTCCGAGGCACGTGATCCAACGATCTTGGGTCACTATGTCGATCCAGGATGTTTTTTCCGCCTGAATCCATCCTGCATATATACAAGTCAACCATCCGTCCGTGCATGGAGTACTGCTGCCATTTATGGTCAGGCGCTCCTGCCGTTCTCCTCAGTGTTCTCGACAGGCTCCAAAGGAGAGTCTGTAATGTGATAGGTACTGATCTGGCGACTCGACTGCAGCCACTTCCCCATCGTCGAAATGAGACCTCCCTTTGTCTGTTCTATAAATACTTTCAAGGCTTCTGCTCGGACGAACTTAAGTCACTGGTACCTCCTCAACAGGCGTTTACTCGTGCAACCAGACTGGCAACTGGGTCCCACCCATTCACAGTCAGGTTAGCCAAATGCAGATGACAATTCTACTCCTGCAGCTTCTTCTCTCGCACTTCCCGCCTGTGGAACTCGCTCCCATATTCTTGCTTTCCTGACGGCTACAACCCCCAGAAATTTAAATGCAATGTCAATGCACATCTATTAACCACTGGACTCTAGCTCTCTCTCCCCACCCCCCGTATATCCTTCCCTTTCTCTCCACCTATGTATTTGTCATCGCACCTGCATTCTCAGCTTTCTATTGCTCCTTCCTAACTAGTTTGTACTCCTCACTCTTTTCTAATTAATCTTTTTACAGTTACGTAGCCCCCCGCTCATCAGTGGCATTTCTGCCTTGCTCGGGGTGAAATGATTAAAAAAATAAATCTCTGGCGAGGCTCTGATTTTTGCGCATGCGCATTTCGTTTATATAGACTTCGGTCTGGAATGGGCATGATTAATTTGATTCTCAAACAAAGAACCTCCTATTAAATAACCCAGAGAGTGTTATATTTCAGTTGTTTTTTCGGCACATTATCCCCCTCCCCTTTTCATTTCATGATCATTAAATCTTTTCAATATATTTTTGTATGATTGTATATATTTGCATTTTTACTTCATGGGTTTGTTTGCCCTTTTTAGTTGCCCTTTGTAAATATGTGGAATTGTGGTGTGTGAAGGATTATTGGGAGGTGATGGATGGGTTCTTGTGGTGAATGTTCAAATTGTTAATGAGTGATAGGGTCGTGAAAGCGTTTAGCTATAGGATAGCTACGGAACACCGTCCTCTACCCAACCTTTTTCGGCCATGTGCCACATTTTTGTATAATTTTATACAAAATAAATAAGTTAAATAACCCAGAAAGCCATACCATAATGTTTTTTTTTGGGGGGGGGGTCATTTTTAAGCTTTCAAAATTCCTTTTTAAGTTTTCAAAATTTAAATGAACAAATTTGAAGTTACCGAAAATCAATTTAACTTTCTATTGGTTTCTCTCATTTTCAATTCCTCTTTCTTTCAGTCTATCTCTTTCATTTTTTCACTCTCTTCTAGTCTGTCTTTCGTTCTCTTTGTTTTTTCTTTTTTAAAGTCTCTCTTTCAATTCCTCTTTCTTTCAGACTATCTCTTTCATTTTCTCTCTCTTCTAGTCTGTCTTTCGTTCTCTTTGTTTTTTCTTTTTTTAAGTCTCTCTTTCAATTTCTCTTTCTTTCAGTCTATCTCTTTCATTTTCTCTCTCTTCTAGTCTGTCTTTCGTTCTCTTTGTTTTTTCTTTTTTTAAGTCTCTCTTTCAATTCCTCTTTCTTTCAGTCTATCTCTTTCATTTTCTCTCTCTTCTAGTCTGTCTTTCGTTCTCTTTGTTTTTTCTTTTTTTAAGTCTCTCTTTCAATTCCTCTTTCTTTCAGACTATCTCTTTCATTTTCTCTCTCTTCTAGTCTGTCTTTCGTTCTCTTTGTTTTTTCTTTTTTTTAAGTCTCTCTTTCAATTCCTCTTTCTTTCAGTCTATCTCTTTCATTTTCTCTCTCTTCTATTCTGTCTTTCGTTCTCTTTCTTGTTTCTAAGTCTCTCTTTCAATTTTCTCTATCGTTCTCAATTTTTTCTTCTTCCAATTTCTCAATCTTTTATTCTCTCTTTCTTCTTGTCTTTCTTTTTCTCTTTCAATTTCGTTTCCTTCAAATCGATAGTCTGTCTCTCTCGTTTTCAATTTTTTCTTCGAGTCTCTCATTCTTTCAATTTCTCGTTCTTCTAGTGCGTCTCTCTCTTTCTCTTTCAATTTCTTTTCCTTCAAACCTATCTTTCAATTTCTCTTTCTTTTATTTTGTCTCTCTCTCTTTCTCTTTCTCTTTCAGTTTCCTTTTTTTTCAGTCTCTCTTCCTCTTTCTCTTTCTTCTAGTCTGTCTCTCTTTCTTTCACTATCTTTTTTTCTCAAGAGTCTCTTTTTTATTTTCTCTTTCTTTCAGTCTGTCCCATTCTGTCGTTTTCAATTTTTCCTTCTTCCAGTCTCGCTATCTTTCATTTTCTCTTTCTTCTAATCTGTCTCTCCCTTTCTCTTTCATTTTCTCTTTCTTCTAGTCTATCTTTCTCTTTCTCTTTCAATTTCGTTTCCTCCAAGCTTCTCTTTCAATTTCTCTTTCTTCGAGCCCGTCTCTTTCTCTCTCTTTCAATTTCTCTTTCTTCCAGTTTGTCTCTCTCCCTCTCTCTCTTTTAACTTCTCTTTCTTCCAGTCTGTCTGTCTCTCTTTTTCAATTCCTCTTTTTTCCAATCTTTCCTTTTACTTCATCTCTTTCACCCTCTTTTTCCTCTCTCTCACGTTTTCTCTCTTTTTTATGTTTTTTTTTTCTCTAAATTTCTTACGCTTAATCGATTGTTTCAAAACAATTTCACTCGTTCGATACACTTCCTTTCCTCAGGTGACGTACACGACTATAATATTAAATCTTAAATCAGAGCTGTGTAGCAACCTGTTTTAGCTAAAGCTAATCAGTTATTCAATAGTAAACAAATTATTGTAATATTTATAACACATAGCAGCATAAGGCTTCTATGCAATAAATAATGTAGCAATTTCTTTGTTACAGTATGACTAAATAATTTTTGTTTCCTAGCATAGTAGCCGATTTAGTATCGTAGATAATGAAATTGAACATTCTTGAGGTACACCACCGCAATTTGCTACAAACCATATCCTAAACAAGGAACGAGGGATGAGCCTCTTCACCTGTTCAATAGACGTGGATGGAGTGTGAACCGGGCGATATTTTAGTCTATCTACTCCAATTAAAAAAAAAAAAAGAAGAAAAGAGTGAAAAAATTGGAAAAGAGAAAGCCGGAAACCACATCCTAAACACAAAACTAGGGATGAGCCTCTTCACCTGTTCAATAGACGTGGATGGAGTGTGAACCGGGCGATATTTTAGTCTATCTACTCCAATTAAAAAAAAAAAAAGAAAAGAGTGAAAAAATTGGAAAAGAGAAAGCCGGAAACCACATCCTAAACACAAAACAAGGGATGAGCCTCTTCACCTGTTCAATAGACGTGGATGGAGTGTGAACCGGGCGATAGTTTAGTCTATCTATTCCAATTAAAAAAGAAAAAAAGAGTGAATAAATAAATTCCTTATTTTGTTTTGGCGATCATGTCTCGAAAGAGACATGACTGACTAGGTAGAAGATTTTCTATCCTGCTCTTTAAGCTATAGCTGAAGAGAGAAGAGACGGATTGTATTAATAAGTAGTAATTAGTGGGGGGTCTGTTTATTACTTAATAACAATAAAAAACTGACCCCCACTTTTTGCCCAGTAAAAGCTTTACTTAGGTTTCCAACTATTATCTTTATTTAGTCAGTTAAGTGCCATACGTAGTACACGCTTTAGGCGATCATGTCTCGAAAGAGACATGACTGACTGGGCAGAAGATTATCCCACAGTAGGTTGCCATTGCTTTCTGCGGTAGACTGGTTGCCAGCCAAGGCTATAGAACCCAATCTGTCCTGTTAACCCAATCTGTCCTGTTATTTAACCCATAACTGGAGGGTAGAAACGGATTAATACATTTCCCAAGGGTATTTGCGAGTAAGTGAATGCAAGGAATTCAACTGGAATTCGAACTCGGTTCCCCGATTTGTCGTTCGAAGCCGATATTCACTGCACCACAACGTACATTCTATGGAAAATTAGTTGTTCATTTTAAGCTTAAAGCCGTACGCCACAAGAAAAACCACAACGCTCACGCGATTACAAGTTTGCAAATATAAATAAATGTAGAGACAAGTGATAAGGCAAAGTTTGTTTTTCCAGATTTCTTATTGAGCGCTCTATTTGATTGCATGTCGATGGACATCTGGTGTGACAGGTGAAGTAGGTTATCAGAAACCCAGCGACGTTGTTGCACACCTGCCAGTTACCTCGCGATAACAAGAAGTTTCGCTATCGAAAATCGATTGATTTGTTACTAAGAGCAACAAAAAGAATAACGCAATGTAGGTCAGGTCCCCTTCTTTCTTTCTTTCCCCCGGCCGTCTCTTCAGTGGTTTGATAAAAAAAAAAAGGCGTTAGGGGGTCTTTGTTTCGAAAGAGAAGAATCTCCCACTTTTTTATCTTTTTTATCTGCATGGGGAAAAGTATAGCGGAAAGGGTGAAGAAGAAGAAGAAGAAGAAGAAGGAGGAGGGTGGTGGTGGTGGTGGTGGTGGTGGTGGTGGTGGTGGTGGTGGATTTAATAATGACGACGACGACGACAACAACAACAGCTACTACTACTACTACTACTTGGAAGGGAAAAAAAAGGAAAAAGATGGAAACGGGAAATAAAAACAACAGAAAAAGAACGAAAAGGAAAAAAGAAGTAGATAAAGAAGAAGAAGGTAAGAAAAGAAAGAGAGACGTTTAATTTTAAGAGATTACAACCATCCGTCCATGCATGGAGTACTGCTGCCATTTATGGTCAGGTGCCCCTGCCGTTCTCCTCAGTGTTCTCGACAGGCTCCAAAGGAGAGTCTGTAATGTGATAGGTACTGATCTGGCGACTCGACTGCAGCCACTTTCCCGTCGTCGAAATGAGGCCTCCCTCTGTCTCTTTTATAAATACTTTCATGGCTTCTGCTCGGATGAGCTTAAGTCACTGATGCCTCCTCAACAGGTGTTTACTCGTGCAACCAGACTGGCAACTGGGTCCCACCCATTCACAGTCAGGTTAGCCAAATGCAGACGACAATTCTACTCCTGCAGCTTCCTCTCTCGCACTTCCCGCCTGTGGAACTCACTCCCGTATTCTTGCTTTCCTGACGGCTACAACCTCCAGAAATTTAATTGCAAAGTCAATACTCATCTACTAACCACTGGACTCTAGCTCTCTCCCCACCCCCGTATAACCTTCCCTTTCTCTCCACCTATGTATCTGTCATCGCACCTGCTTTCTCATCTTTCTATTGTTCCTTTCTAACTAGTTTGTACTCCTCACTCTTTTCTCGGAGAGGGGAAAGAAAAAGAGAGATAAGTCACTGATTGACTCACTTTCATTTTTCAGTGACGTATTTTTTCTTATGTTCGGATGTGCGGATTTTCGGCTCAGAACGAGAAATCGGAGAGTCGAGTTCGAATTCAGTTGAAGCCATTGCATTCAACTACGGGCAAATACTCCTGGGAAAAGTATTAATCCGTCTCTTCTTCCTCTAGCTATTAGTTAAATAGCAGGACTAAATGGGTTCTGTAGCCTTGGTTGGCAACCATTCTACCCCAGAAAGTAATGGCAACATACTGCGGGAAAATTTTCTGCCTAGTCAGTCATGGATCTACAGGGACATGCTCACCTAAACGTGTATCATGTGAATCTGATTTACTGTCGCAAATGTTCCGAGGATGATTTATTGTTGCGAATCGTCCTGATCTGAATTACCGTCGTGGATAGCCCGGATCGGATATACAGTTATGAATGGTTCGGATCTGATTTACATTGGCGATGGATCCGAATTTGATTTAATGTCGCGAATGTCCCGGGACTGATTTATTGTTGCGAATGGTTCGGATCTGATTTACTGTCGTGAATCGTTCCGATCTGATTTACTGTCACGAATGATCGGAATCAGATTCACTACTGTGAATTGTCTGGATCTGATCTCGAATGATCCAGATCTGTTTTAGTGTTGCGAATGATCCAAATCTGATTTTTTTTTCTAGCGAATAATCTTGTTCCTATTTGCGGTCCCGAATAGTCTGGATCTGATTTACTGTTGTAAATTGTTCGGATTTGATTTACTTTTGCGAATGATCCGTATCTGATTAACTGTCGCGAATGATCCAAATGAGGTTGTTGGATAAACTTAGGATGAGATAAGAAAAGTAGATAACCATTGATAGCCATTGACCCTACATTTGGCGATTGTAGTGATCTGGGAAGTAACCTCTTAGGTGTTCTTGGGAAGAAGCTGTCGAAATAAAACTTTCACTTACTAAAAA
Organism: Ascarosepion bandense; assembly: GCA_037127315.1. Classification (NCBI taxonomy): domain Eukaryota; kingdom Metazoa; phylum Mollusca; class Cephalopoda; order Sepiida; family Sepiidae; genus Ascarosepion; species Ascarosepion bandense. The sequence goes on along the minus strand of JBBBDQ010001016.1, from coordinate 1,970,919 downwards.
AGGAAATACGGGACAATTCGTTCTAATGTACGAGGCATGCTAGGTCTTAGCTGCGAGAGGAGAGGAATCTGATTATCATGGCTCTCCGCAACTTCCTTACTGTGATACAAATATTTTTCTTCTTTTATGTGCGCTTTTCTTTTAATATTAAGGCAATCGTGGATCTCCACAACTTCCTTACTTTGATAATTTTTCTTTTATGTGCCATTTTCTTTTAGTATTATACAATCATGGCTCTCCACAACTTCCTTACTCTGGTAAAAATATTATTCTTTTATATGCTATTTTCATTTAGTATTAGGCAATCATGGCTCTCCACAACTTCCTTATTCTGATAAAAATATTTTTTCTTTTATGTGCCATTTTCTTTTAGTATTATACAATCATGGCTCTCCACAACTTCCTTACTCTGGTAAAAATATTATTCTTTTATATGCCATTTTCATTTAGTATTAGGCAATCATGGCTCTCCACAACTTCCTTACTCTGATGAAAATATATTTCTTCTTTTATGTCATTTTCGTTTAGTATTACACAATCATGGCTCTCCACAACTTTCTTACTTTAATAAAAGTATCTTCTTTTATATGCCATCATCTTGTAGTATTCGGCAACCATGGCTCTCAACAACTCTACGTAGTGGATGTACGTTGTGGTGCAGTGAGTATCAACTCGAAATGGCAAATTTCCGAGTTCGAATTCCAAGTGAATTCCTTGCATTCACTTGCGCACAAATACCCTTGGGAAAGGTATTATTCCGTCTCTTTCCTCCAGTTATGGGTTAAATAATAGGACAGATTGGGTTCTATAGCCTTGGATAGCAACCAGTCTACCGCAGAAAGCAATGGCAACCTACTGCGGGATAATCTTCTGCCCAGTCAGTCATGTCTCTTTCGAGACATGATCGCCCAAAGCGTGTATCACGTATGGCATTTAACTGACATGTTGTATTAAGAGTAACAATAGATACAAATTTAAGAGTATTATAATATAAGGATAGCTGGCGCATTATAATCTTTCTACTAAGTGTTCCAAGAAATAGAACAAAAGATAAATATTTCCAAGACAGAAACAAAGAGTTGGAATTAGACTGAAAGCAGTAATGGCACCCGGCCTGGATCTACCAGAAAAATTAAGATGTCCTACATATTGCTGAGACGGTGGGAGCTGTATGTATGCCAGAGGAAAACGCCGGTGCCTATGCAGTATAATTAAAAAAGGAACATTCGCAACAGTAAATCAGATTCGGATCAATCGCCAATGTAAATCAGATCCGAACTGTTCGCAACAGTAAATCAGATTCGGATCAATAGCCAATGTAAATCAGATCCGAACTGTTCGCAACAGTAAATCAGATCCGAACTGTTCGCAACAGTAAATCAAATTCGGATCCATCGCCAATGTAAATCAGATCCGAACCATTCATAACTGTATATCCGATCCGGGCTATCCACGACGGTAATTCAGATCAAGACGATTCGCAACAATAAATCATCCTCGGAACATTCACGACAGTAAATCAGATTCGGATCACTCGCCAGTGTAAATCAGATCCGGACTTTTTAAGACACTCCGCCGGGTCGGTCGCTGTTGGTATCGATCCAGATAGCTGGTCGTAGATTGACTCTGTTCACAATGATCTCCCTTGTCCCACGTTGTGTTGATTGATCACAAGGTAGTCACGTTAGTTTTCCACTAGCTGTCTCTCTGCCGAGCTAAATCAAACCGGGAAGCGTGCACACAAGTGGATAATAAAAGAAAGAAATATGGCACAAAATAAATAAATGGACCTACTGACGTATTATAGAATAAAGTCTTTATATACAAAAAATAATTCGCATAGCAGTCACTCGGATATTTCCCAATCCCTGCTCCTATCAATCTGGTAACGGAACGAACTTCTCTTAAGTAAATCGAATTATCCTCCTAAGCAATAATCGAGAAATCTGGTTAACCACAGCGCTTTGCTCCGAACGGAATTCTAAGTTCGCAGTTAGTCTAGTCGACTGGTTCTTTTTCTCCGGAATGTTGCGGAAATTGCCGAAGTGCTGGGTTATGGGTAGGTTGGCGCGGTTCGTTTTCGGAATCGGAATCGAGGTGGATTTCTTGTTCCGGGCTGGATCACACTGCTCTTTCGGCCCTTGAGACCCTGTATTTATGCCCATGACATGGTGTGGGGCTGACGGACGCTGGGTGTCTAACCCCTCATCTCGACAACCAATAGAATGCTGAGGTTAGCTGCTACTCGTACTTGCCTTTGGTTTATCCAATGGGATTAGTCTTTTAGAAAATGGAGATATTTTGGTATTGATGGACTGGTGTGTTTTTACGGGTTATCAACCCCTTGTGTGTTAATTAAAGCTGAAACATATTTCAAATCATATGGTTGCTGAGAATACTCGCCATTCCTACACAGTTCCACATCTAAGTACTGATAGGATTCGATGTTGATTAAATTTTGTAAAATCTACGCTCAGAAAATCTCTATTTTACTGGCAATAGATACTAAATGCAAATACAAAATGTTATAATTTAATTTTAAGTAATTGGTTGGTATTTTTAAATAGTTTACGACACAATTACACATTAACAGATAATTCAAAAGCATAATAGAGCATTATACACAGTCTTCTATATTATTTTTCGATGGATAGCAACAGGTTTGATTCAAAACTCTCTTCAGATAACGAAGTTCTTAATCTCCTCTTTATGATATTTAGCCTAGAAAATATCCTCTCCCATGGACTTTAGTCACTGATAAGTGTGCAGATTACTTTATAAAGTTCTTAGTCCTTTTTATTATAAAACAAGTGTCTGTGTTTGACTCTTTATCGCATTTTTTTTATACTCGTGGACTTTTTTCTTTTCTTTTTTTTAATAATTTCACCCCAAGCAAGGCATTCCACTGCCACTATTGCGCAAGGGGTTACATAGGGGAAGGTAAAGAGAAAGAGTGGTTAGATATAGAAAATGTCAGAAGGAGGGTGATAGATGGGTAAGGATACCGAGGCTGAGGGTTGGGTAGATGTGAAGAGTGTTTGAAAAAATGGAGTTAGTGTGTTAGAAGATGTATATTGACCTTATATTTAAACTCCTGGAGATTGTAGCCGTCGGGGAAGCAATCATGTGGAAGGGAATTCCACAGTCGGGAAGTGCGAGAAAAGAAACTGTTGGAGTAGAAATTGCCGTTACATTTTATCGGTTTCACTGTAAAAGGGTGGGATCCAGTTGCTAATCTAGTATCCCGTGCAAATTCGTACCTAGGGGGCACCAGTGATCTAAGTTTATCGGTGCAGAAGACGTGAAAGTATTTATAGAAGAGACACAGGGAAGCCACGTCGCGCCGGTGAGAGAGAGACTGCAGGCGATCTGCCATGTCGGTATCGATCACATTACAGACTCTCCGTTGTATTTTGTCAAGAATACCGAGGAGAATAGCAGGGGCACCCGACCAGCTGTGGCAGCAGTATTCAATGCACGGGCGGATGGTAGATTTATATATGTGCAGGATACTTGCCCAACTGTCATCCTGGTCATTATATGCTGATCAATGCTGCATTATATGTAACAAAGCGAATTGTATTATCCTGATGGTTTTTGAGTAGATGGCATCATTAAAGTTTCTAATTAATCAAGATCCTATTGAGTAGGAATAATTCTAGTTCCAAATTTGATTATTTGTAGTTATTTTTATGTTTGTTAACTTTTTACTCATTATTTATGATTAGTTTATTATTTGTTGTTGAATATTAATATTATTATTACACTCCTCATCAGGTGTTTACTCGTGCAACCAGACTGGCAACTGGGTCCCACCCATTCACAGTCAGGTTAGCTAAATGCAGACGACAATTCTACTCCTGCAGCTTCTTCTCTCGCACTTCCCGCCTGTGGAACTCGCTCCCGTATTCTTGCTTTCCTGACAGCTACAACCTCCAGAAATTTAAATGCAAAGTCAATACTCATCTACTAACCACTGGACTCTAGCTCTCTCCCCACCCCCGTATAACCTTCCCTTTCTCTCCATCTATGTATCTGTCATCTCACCTGCTTTCTCAGCTTTCCATTGTTCCTTTCTAACTAGTTTGTACTCCTCACTCTTTTCTAATTAATCTTTTTACATTTATGTAGCCTCCTGCACATCAGTGGCGTTCCCGCCTTGCTCGGGGTGAAATGATTAAAAAAAAAAAAAATTAATCGTGTTTATACATGGGTTCGTGATCTGTTAATTTGTTTATTAAGTACATCAGTTAAATGCCATACGTGATACACGCTTTGGTCGATCATGTCTCGAAAGAGACATGACTGACTGGGCAGAAGATTATCCCGCAGTAGGTTGCCATTGCTTTCTGCGGTAGACTGGTTGCCAGCCAAGGCTACAGAACCCAATCTGTCCTATTATTTAACCCATAACTGGAGGGAAGAGACGGATTAATACTTTTCCCAAAGTGAATGCAAGGAATTCACCTGGAATTCGAACTCGGCACCAGGATCTCTCGGCACCAGGAAATCTCTCTTATACCCGAGGTTTCTCTTATATCCGGGTTATATCTGAATTGCATATAATGTATATATTTGCATCTTTCATCTATTTTATACGGTATTTGTTATTAGCTTTCAAATTTTAAGTGATGTAGTAAAAATCTGTTTGTGTGGAGTAAGTTATGAATATTTATTTTGTAATTTGTGTTGGTCTGGGAAAATGATTATCTTTTGCTTTGAAAAATGTCCTCTCCCATGGACTTTAGTCACTGATAAGTGTGCAGATTACTTTATAAAGTTCTTAGTCATTCTTATTACGAAAACAGGTGTCTGTGTTTAATTATTACATTTTTATTTGCCGTGGAGGTCACTGATTGCAGACACGGAAAGGAAACTACAAAACCTCCTACAGAAGGTAGCGGTGGAGAGTGACAAAAAAGAACTACAAATAAACTTTAAGAAAACTGAATGCATAGTCATCAACAAAAGGTGCAACCCAAAATGCCAAATACAGGTGGAGGATACCAGAATCAAGCAAGTACAAAAATTTAAATACCTAGGAAGTGTCCTAACAGGAGATGGAAAATGCGACACAGAGATCCGAAGGCGAATTGGCATGGCAAAGAACGCGTTCCAGAAGCTGAGCAAAGTACTAACACACAGGAAAATTTCACTAGAAACAAAGAAAAGAGTGCTGGATTGCTATGTGATGTCAGTTCTTTAATACGGCAGTGAATGCTGGACAATATCATCGAAAATGAGGACAAAACTGGAAACAGCGGAAATGTGGTTCTACAGAAGGATGCTGCGGATATCGTGGACTGAGCATGCAAGCAACGATGAGGTGTTGGAAAGAATGGCAACAAAAAGGAAATTGATACTGAGCATCAGAAAGAGACAACTGAAGTTCCTGGGACACGCAATGAGGAAGGAGAGCTTGGAGAACCTGATACTGACTGGCTAGAGTGAAGGAAAGAGAGATAGAGGAAGGCAGCGGATAAAATATTTGCAGGGCCTGATCAGGTGGATGACGGAACGGGGGTTGCGAGGTGTAACAGGAGCGAACATACTAAGAGCCACAAGGGATAGGGAGACGTCGAGAACCATGATCGCCTACATCCTGAAGGGACAAGGTACATAGAAGAAGTGAAAGAGACAACTGAAGTTCCTGGGATACGCAATGAGGAAGGAGAGCTTGGAGAACCTGATACTGACTGGCCAGATAGAAGGAAAGAGAGACAGAGGAAGGCAACGGATAACATATTTGCAGGGCTTGATCAGGTGGATGACGGAACGGGGGTTGCCAGGAGTAACAGGAGCGAACATACTAAGAGCCACAAGGGATAGGGAGACGTCGAGAACCATGATCGCTTACGTCCTCAAGGGCACATAGAAGAAGATGGAGGTCACTTAAATCTACTAAGACGCAAAGTGTTACTAAATGCTAGTGTGACAATATTTAACATAGCATACGGACAAAAAGGGCCAAAGGTTAAAAGTTGTCTTGTTGAGAGAGATATCAATGGCCACTTACTGGGAAATTTCTCATTTAAATTTTCCTGAGGGAGAGAAAACGAAAGAAGATGTCAGGGAGATTGACGTCATATAATAGCTCCTCCTAGAAGAGGAGGAATCTTCCAGAATTGGAAGTGTGAAGCAGAGAACGAAAGAAGAGGACTGGTCGAATTTTAGGATACAGTGTAACCCGGATATAAGAGAGTTGTTGGGACTAGATAAAGGTTATCTTATATCCAGGTTTCTCTTATATCAGAGTCTTTTATATCGGGGTTATACTGTATCCAGGTTTCTCTTATATCAGAGTCTTTTATATCGGGGTTATACTGTATCCAGGTTTCTCTTATATCAGAGTCTTTTATATCGGGGTTATACTGTATCCAGGTTTCTCTTATATCAGAGTCTTTTATATCGGGGTTATACTGTATCCAGGTTTCTCTTATATCAGAGTCTTTTATATCGGGGTTATACTGTATCCAGGTTTCTCTTTTATATCAGGGGTTAGAGGTTTCTTTTATATCAGGGGAGTTATACGGGGTTGTATCCAGGTTTCTCTTATATCAGAGTCTTTTATATCGGGGTTATACTGTATCCAGGTTTCTCTTATATCAGAGTCTTTTATATCGGGGTTATACTGTATCCAGGTTTCTCTTATATCAGAGTCTTTTATATCGGGGTTATACTGTATCCAGGTTTCTCTTATATCCTGGTTTGGCCTATCTTATATACATTACCACAGGCTCGAATTTGGGATCAGATACAATCTCTCTTATATCCGTGTTATCTTACATCAGGGGCTCTTATTATCCGGGTTATACTGTATTTGCATAAAAACCTCTTATGCGCCCTCATCATACCAATAGAAAGGGACACCCATAAATACAAGTGCCCACGGGGATAAGTTGGGGTTGGAGTTGCGAAAGCCGCGTCGGGGAGTTAAGATATTTTTTGCCATAACCCTGTTGTGTCAACCTGATTATGATAATAATAACAATAATTGCCGCCAAAGAAAAACTCCGACGATATCCTTGTGCCATTTTTGAAAGTACAAACAACAGTACTTGAAATTAAATCCAGTTGCCAAGTCTGTCCACCATTACAGAAATAAGCCGAAATTTTCGTCTCGTCGCCAAATATTAGAAACAGGTTTTGAAAAAATCAAGAAAAGGAACTGTAAATCTTTTTTCTTTTTTTTTTAATAAATATCATTTAGTGATTTATTAAGGCGTCGTCTATTTTATTCTCAATATTGTGTGCCCGTATACAACTCCTTGGTTTAGCTTGGTTGATAATTCAGCTCAACTATCTTAAGATCAAAAATCATAACGTGGATAAGAAAGATTACGGTTGACGAGGTTAACTTAACGACCATTTGCTGTGCCAACGACCGACGGGTGTAAGTTGACGGCTTGTACTTGGACCAGGATCGATCCTGACAAGGGATAGCAGGCTACGGCCCTTGCTACGACGCCACATTAGAAAATATAAGAAAAACGAAATTAAGGAGTCAGTCAGTCAGTTAAGTGCCATACGTGATGCACGCTTGGGCGATCATGTCTCGAAAGAGACATGACTGACTGGGTAGAAGATTATCCCGCAGTAGGTTGCCATTGTTTTCTGCGGTAGACTGGTTGCCGACCAAGGCTACAGAACCCAATCTGTCCTGCTATTAAACCCATAACTGGAAGGAAGAGACGGATTAATACCTTTCCCAAGGGTATTTGCGCGTAAGTGAATACAATGGATTCAACTGGAATTCGAACTCGGCTCCCCGGCTTCTCGTTCTGAGCCGATATCCACTGTACCACAACGCACATCCGCTTAGAGATTGATCAATAAAAGAACAAGAATTAAGAAAACAGAAGATAACGATTGATATTGCATTTATATTTTTGAAGATCAAAGTTGACTGGAAAGCAATGAGTCGGAAGAGAGTTCCGCAAGTAAGAAGTGCAAGAGAAGAGAAGTAGTGTGAATGTGCGTTGTGGTGTAATGGATATCGGTTCGGAATGAACTCTTGGAGAGCCGAGTTCAAATTCAAGTTGAATTCGTTGCATTTACTTACGCACAATTACCCTTAGGAAAAGTATGAATCCGTCTCTTCTCTCTTCAGCTATGGGTTAAATAGCATGAGGTATTAGGTAAAGCTACTTATAGTACAACTTATTCTATATTAATTTTTTTCTCCTATATTAGATTTATGAATTATCCTTAGCATTTCAAAGATTTTGATAATTACTAATTCCACTTCCTGAATTTTTCTGACAGATCCAGGCTTGGTGCCATTACTGCTTTCATTCTAATTCCAACTCTTTGGTTCTATTTCTTGAAACACTTAGTAGAGGAGGAGTAGAAAGATTATAATGCGCCAGCTATCCCTATATCGTAATACTCTGAAATTTGTATCTATTGTATCCCTTGTTTCCTGTTTAGGATGAGGTTTCCGGTTTTCTCTTTTCTAATCTTCTCACTCTTATGTGGCCCCCTGCACATCAGTGGCATTACCGCCTTGCTTGGGGTGATATGATTAAAAAATAAATAAATAAAAGAAATATATTTTTATCAGAGTAAGGAAGTTGTGGAGAGCTATGACTGTCTAATACTAAATAAAAATAGCACATAAAAGAAGAAAGATATTTTTTATTAGAGTAAGGAAAGTGTGAAGAGCCATGATTGTCTAATACTAAATAAAAATAGCACATAAAAGAAGAAAGATATTTTTATTAGAGTAAGGAAGTTGTGGAGAGCTATGATTGCCTCACACTAAAAAATGACACATAACAGAATAAAGATATTCTTATCAGATTAAGGAAGTTGTGAAGAGCAATGATTCTCTAATCTTAAAAGATGATAGCGGTACGTAAAAGAAGAAAAATAATTTTTACACATTATTGGAAAAACCAGTCAACATGTAGTATTCGAAACAAAAAGGATTAGAATATTTTTCAGTAGTTCACACAATACAAGATTCAAGAGCCACTCAAGGTAGAAGATTACTGAGTGAGGCCTGTGTATGAATGTAAGATATGTTGGTAGGGAATTAAGATGATGAGGATAAGGAGGATAGATAACAAATTATCTTTGACTTAATTTAATGCTTTGGTTTTGTAGCAATTTGTGTTGTTAAGAGAAACAACCCTTAAATTCTCCTATACTAAACTCGTTATAACGGATCCATACACTGAGGCATTTGAAGTTCTGTAAAATGTCATTCAAACTTGATTAAAATATCACGATAATTTTTCAATTAAAATTCCCTTGCTTTGTTCTTTGCACTTGGATCTCACTTATGACATCCCGTTCTATTATAAGGAATGGTTGATGGCTAGAATTGAAAAAATGTGTCGGTCAAGATGTAACAATATCAGTTGTAAGCTGATATCATGTTCAAAGAAGCATCTGAAAAAAGTTTTGACAGTTATCGTCTGGACAAAGAAGGTGAGTTGAGTGAAGTGAACCTCACAAGAACCATGTCAAACAACCCTGACAAAGGAGGTCAGTTGAGTGAAGTGAACCTCACAAGAACCACGTCAAACAACCTTGACAAAAAAGGTCAGTTGAGTGAAGTGGAACTCAAAAGAATCATGTCAAACAACCCTGACAAAGGAGGTCAGTTGAGTGAAGTGAACATCACAAGAACCACGTCAAACAACCCAGAAAAAGAAGGTCAGCTGAGTGAAGTGAACTTTACAAGAACCATGTCAAACAACCCTGACAAAGGAGGTCAGTTGAGTGAAGTGAACCTCACAAGAACCACGTCAAACAACCCAGAAAAAGAAGGTCAGCTGAGTGAAGTGAACTTTACAAGAATCATGTCAAACAACCCTGACAAAGAGTTTATTTGAGTGAAGTGGACCTCACAATAAACATGTCAAACAACCCTGATAAAGAAGGTCAGTTGAGAGAAGTGCATCTCACAAAAAGCCATGTAAAAAAACCCTGATAACAATCGTCAGCTGAATAGAGTGGAGTTGATGAATGACTTTTTTCTGTTGAAAGCTGACAGGTCAGAGGTTTGTTCTAGACAAAACAGTGATCTCTAGCAGCCGAAATAAGAGACCGCTTGTCTGTCATACAAAAAGGAAGGCACACGTTTGTCAGACCATTCGGTCCCTCACCGCGCCTGAATCACCTACAACAGGAGGTTGTAACTGAATAAAAATTTGTCGACTGCTACAATTTCATTTTGTTTTACTTCGTACGCCAAACAATTACTTTCTTTGCAAATTGATTCTGAAAAAAAAAAGAAAATATTTTTTATTTATCTAAAAATTGTTGCAAATTTTGTGGTAAAGAATTGTTCAATAACTATACTTAAAACTAGGTACATTAAACTTTATACCATTTTTTGCAGATTATTTCTATCAAAAATACGAATAAAGTTATAAATGTTTTAAAGTGCACACAAACTTTATGGACACACTATATATATATATATTTCATTTTGAAATGAATTATTTCCGTAACCTAGGTTTCCAAATGAAAAATATTCAAAAACTTTACAAAATAAATGTATTGAGCACTTTTATGCAACTGAGTACTAGTCTAATTTAATTATGACCAAAAACTAATTATATATATATATATTGTATTGTCATCTGCAGACAGATCTGTTTCGCTGCATCACAGCTCATCAGTACGGTTAGACTCCGATTGCTTTTTAACCCAGGATTGAAACCCGACCGAATTGGCGTCAGTCGGCGATTCTACCTTTGGGCTATGGGCGTTCGGTAGAAGAAGGCAGACTTTTTAGCGCATATATTATCATTATACGCGCCCAATAGCCAGAGTGCTCTAATTCATTTTACTGAATGAGCGATGCGTTCCTCGGGAATTTGGAAGCAACGGCTTTATACCCACAGGCACTCCTTCACTAACCCTAGTTTAAAATACCAAATTGCGTTTTCTAGGAAATACTGGGAATTAAATAAAAGTAATTTATATCCCCAATTAAAATGGGAACTCATAGGCAAGGCTAGAAACCCTAATAGCTTAAGAGATATGTGTAATTTATGTTTGACAGAAAAAATTAACATTTTAAAATTTCAAGACCAAAATATTCTCTTTAACAAACGAAATGAGATCATAAGTATATGTCGCCATAGAAATAAATATAAATTACAATAATTAGAAATATAAATTACAATTATTATCCTATTCCTCCAGTTAGTCCCAATAAAATAATTGCAAAAGTTTTTTAAAGTTGACCTAGCAGTTACCTCCTCACCATTTACCCTGCTAACCCTAGGGTCAGGCCACATACCTCCCACTACTAAGGAAGGATTACTACTGGCTCCGTCCCCCTGCCCAACCCAAAGAAAAACCAATACATCCCAACCACTTCCTTTACCTAAACTAACCTCTGGGCTTAGAATTTTCTTCATTCTCTGTTTAGAAGGGGTCGAAGAATGCATGCCTTAAAGTGACGTTGAAAATGGCTATTTCCCCACTAAGTTTTATCTGAATTTACAGATAAATAATGATATGTGTGTTTGTGTGTGTGTGTGTGTGTGTGTGTGTGTGTGTGTGTGTGTGTGTGTGTGTTAGTTTGCATGTATAAAATAACACAAAGATGTTATGAGGATGCACTTATATATATATATATATATATATATATATATATATATATATATATATATATATATATAATTATTATTATTATTAAACCGACTCTGCGTGTATTCTAATCTCAAAATTTTATAGAAGGGACTTTCTAAGACTATGAATGACCAGCAGAATCTAAATCCGTTATTGCCCTCGGCTATAAAGCTTTGCGCAAAGAGGGGGAAAAAAAGAAAACTGCGTGGGACCGACAATACATACGGTTCCTCCCAGTAAAAAGAAAAAAAACCCTCTAACGGAACAAACAACCAGAAAAGAAAAGTGCTCGATACACACAACCGAAAAGTATTTAACTAGAAGGCAGTAACGCAGAGCAAACACACTAACAAAATAGCAAGATCGCCAAGACCGACCGCGGTTTCGCACAACGGCTCGTCAGGGCAAAGGCAGATCATGTACTAACCAAATAAATACACACTACTAAGACTAACCCATTTGCAGAAGAGGTTGGATGGAAGGAAAAAAAAAAAAAAAAACCTGGGAGGGGGGTTTCTATAACTTTCGATATCCTAAGTAAGAAACTTCATTTTATGCATTCTACACTTATTTAATATCTCAGTTCTAGAGTTAATAAGCCTATTAGCGGGTTCAAATTTAGCTATAGCTAGCTTCTCCTCATCACAAAGTTTGCAAAATTTATTATTCTTATTACTGCTAGGGCACTTTTTTATTATTTCCCATTTCAGAATTGGGTCCTTTTTACTTTTGGCTTTTATTTCCCATACATAGGTAGATAACGCCGTGCTATGTTTATATCTAGCGTTTTTGAAAGAAGTTTTATGATTATAAAACCTACTTTTAAAATTATCGTGTGTAGATCCTATGTATCTCTTGGGGTTTTTGTCATTTTCGCTAACATAGACCTTAACTTTGTAGACTACACTTGTCTGATTACAATTACCCTCAATCGGGCAGTCCTTTTTAGCTCTACAATTACACTTATGCTCCTTAACGTTATTATTGCCGGAGGCCGCTGTATTCTCTTTTAGTTTACTTTTGTTGGTGTTATTAATGATTTTACCTATATTAGGCATACAGGAGTAACTCAACTTAATAGTATTTCTGTTAAATATCTGCTTAAGTCTATTATTTGAGTTGAAATGTCTATCTATTAAATTAAAAAACATTTTTCCTATCTTGGATCTGACTTCCTTATTATATGGGGGGTTGAACCATATAATTTTTCTTGATCTATTCTTACTGGCTTTTTTATTTAAATCTTGGTTCGAAAATTCTAACTTTTCTTGGTGCCCACTTTTTTTTAAGGCCATTTGAAAAATTTTTTTGTGTTTTTCAAAAACTTCCCTATTTGACGAGTTTGTAGACAATCTAACCTCTATACCTCTAGGAATACTTTGCAGAATATGTCTAGGGTGGTTAGACTTTTTATTAACGTAAATTGGGGCATAGTTCCTTTTGATGTATGGTGTTATTATCCCATTGGCAATGTTTAACGTTATGTCTAAGTAATTGACTATTTTCACGTTATGCTCTATTTCTATTTCAAGCTTATGGGACTTAAAAAACTTTTGTACTTCTTTTCTCATTTTGTCTCCTAATTTAGGCGTGCAGTTTTCTATCACTATCAATCCATCATCCCGGTACAGGCCGTGATTATGGAAATCTATTATTTGGTTTAATTTGCGTAGTAATAGGCACCCTATCAGTTCAGCCACTTCCGCACCATCATATGCCCCTATTGGGTTATCAAACCCTTGGGCATCAGTCTTTTTTATCCAAATTTCATCATTGAACCATAATAACGTTTTACGGCAGTGCCAGATTATTTCTAGTTCCTCCTTTTTTATTTCGTTATACTCTTTCGCTAACTCTAACGCTTCTGAGAGTAACTTAGCCGTTATTGATGGATAGAACTCCTTAATATCGTATTTAATGAATGCAGATCTTTTATCGGGATTTATATCTTTAAACCAATTGATACAATCTCCAGTGGATTTCCACTGGTTAATATTAAGATACATACGTAGATTGCTACAAATGTTTTGAATTATAACCTTACTTATTCTACCAAGTTCTGTTTTTGTAGGATTTATAAGTCTAAACTCAGGATGGTTTGGAAATGAATCTTTGTGATCCTTAACTGTTAGAAAGCAGCTCTTCAATCCTATCTTTTCCACCTTATTATGCAAGTTAAACTTGCCTACTAACGATGTAGCCTCACTATTTATACTATCCATAACACCTGGTGCTATTTTCCTATAGTGCCTAATTACCGAATTCTTAACTTCTTTGTTGAATTGCTCCTTAGGCAAAGCGTGCATGTTAGTATTTTTATCTCCTTTAACGTAAATTTTAGTGGTATTTTTACATTCTTTTACCGTGTCCTTTAATTGTTTTTGAAAGGGGTTTTGCCCTAACTTTCTGTACTTAATTTTTCTAATGATGCTAATTAGATCTTTCTCAAACGCCTCTAACTCTTTTGAGTATTAAGATTGTATCAATTGGTTTAAAGATATAAATCCCGATAAAAGATCTGCATTCATTAAATACGATATTAAGGAGTTCTATCCATCAATAACGGCTAAGTTACTCTCAGAAGCGTTAGAATTAGCGAAAGAGTATAACGAAATAAAAAAGGAGGAACTAGAAATAATCTGGCACTGCCGTAAAACGTTATTATGGTTCAATGATGAAATTTGGATAAAAAAGACTGATGCCCAAGGGTTTGATAACCCAATAGGGGCATATGATGGTGCGGAAGTGGCTGAACTGATAGGGTGCCTATTACTACGCAAATTAAACCAAATAATAGATTTCCATAATCACGGCCTGTACCGGGATGATGGATTGATAGTGATAGAAAACTGCACGCCTAAATTAGGAGACAAAATGAGAAAAGAAGTACAAAAGTTTTTTAAGTCCCATAAGCTTGAAATAGAAATAGAGCATAACGTGAAAATAGTCAATTACTTAGACATAACGTTAAACATTGCCAATGGGATAATAACACCATACATCAAAAGGAACTATGCCCCAATTTACGTTAATAAAAAGTCTAACCACCCTAGACATATTCTGCAAAGTATTCCTAGAGGTATAGAGGTTAGATTGTCTACAAACTCGTCAAATAGGGAAGTTTTTGAAAAACACAAAAAAATTTTTCAAATGGCCTTAAAAAAAAGTGGGCACCAAGAAAAGTTAGAATTTTCGAACCAAGATTTAAATAAAAAAGCCAGTAAGAATAGATCAAGAAAAATTATATGGTTCAACCCCCCATATAATAAGGAAGTCAGATCCAAGATAGGAAAAATGTTTTTTAATTTAATAGATAGACATTTCAACTCAAATAATAGACTTAAGCAGATATTTAACAGAAATACTATTAAGTTGAGTTACTCCTGTATGCCTAATATAGGTAAAATCATTAATAACACCAACAAAAGTAAACTAAAAGAGAATACAGCGGCCTCCGGCAATAATAACGTTAAGGAGCATAAGTGTAATTGTAGAGCTAAAAAGGACTGCCCGATTGAGGGTAATTGTAATCAGACAAGTGTAGTCTACAAAGTTAAGGTCTATGTTAGCGAAAATGACAAAAACCCCAAGAGATACATAGGATCTACACACGATAATTTTAAAAGTAGGTTTTATAATCATAAAACTTCTTTCAAAAACGCTAGATATAAACATAGCACGGCGTTATCTACCTATGTATGGGAAATAAAAGCCAAAAGTAAAAAGGACCCAATTCTGAAATGGGAAATAATAAAAAAAGTGCCCTAGCAGTAATAAGAATAATAAATTTTGCAAACTTTGTGATGAGGAGAAGCTAGCTATAGCTAAATTTGAACCCGCTAATAGGCTTATTAACTCTAGAACTGAGATATTAAATAAGTGTAGAATGCATAAAATGAAGTTTCTTACTTAGGATATCGAAAGTTATAGAAACCCCCCTCCCAGGTTTTTTTTTTTTTTTTTTTTTTCCTTCCATCCAACCTCTTCTGCAAATGGGTTAGTCTTAGTAGTGTGTATTTATTTGGTTAGTACATGATCTGCCTTTGCCCTGACGAGCCGTTGTGCGAAACCGCGGTCGGTCTTGGCGATCTTGCTATTTTGTTAGTATATATATATATATATATATATATATATATATATATATATAATATTAATAATATCTAAAAAAGTTAAAAGTTATAGTCAGGGATTCTATTAAGTCCTATTTGTCATTACAAAAAAGTTTTAATTCATGAAGTAGTTGTTAAATAAAGAAATTAGGAATAGAGCGTTTTAGAAGATCCTAGAATATTTGGGAAAAATCTAAAGAATGGGAGACGATTCTAGAAATATGCATATTAGATATTAGCCCCTATAAAAATTGGTTTTTGGAGAAGAGAGTAGTTAGTTGTTAAAAGGATTTGCTGACATTATAAAATCCTGCTTTGATTAAAGGATTTATATCCAGCCGAAAGAATCTCTAAAAAATGTTGCCGACCAACTAAAAGCTGAAAGAGAACCTCACGGAACTAAATAAGTAAAATTATTTTTTGACTTTTTCATTGACCAAACAAAGAAATTATTCTTTATATACTCATTTGAGAATTTTCAAAAAGTACAGCACTTAAACTAGTTTCCTAGCTTAACTGGGTAAAGATACCTGACACCTTCCTTTCCCTTCGTAACACTTACCCGTAACACTTGCCAGTAGTAAACTCAAATTTTATGAGTTGAATGAAAAACTTTTATTTTTATTTTTGTAAATTTAAATATTTGTCTGTGATTTAGATCTGTGTTTTGGTCAATCATTCTTTTCTTTTCTTGCAACTTATAACACACAACAAAGATGAAAATGAAATGCATTGCAAAAACAGCCACCCGAATAAAAACAGTCTATCAAATTGAATTGAATAAATGTTTTCATTCGAAAATCTAAATCATTTAAAATGCATGGTGTGGAGAAGCAGATGTATCTCGTGCTTAGTGCATAAAAACAGCCTGGTAGAGCCTTCCGTATCTAAGACATGCGGTTGTCGGTGTCTCGTAATAAACTGGCAGAAATAACTCGTCATTTTCCCTCCTATCTGACAGTGAATGACAGTTATATCTTATTGTTATAGGACCTACCCTTTTTGAAATATAATGAACTCTTCCTGTTATTATGAATACCGGAAGAATATGCCTTTCGGGGTGGAGTTATCTCGCCATAACGCGAGACCAGTTTAAGACCAGTTAAGACCGGTTTTGAACCTATCTACCGCGGTGGATAGGTAATGTTTGACCAGTACCTGAGCGTATGCGCTCAGGTTCCCCACGTTAAAAAAGACCTTGTGTCACATTTCTCTCAAGTGGGAGAGAAGGGTAAATATCGGAGTTGTCTCGTCACAACACCTAAGACCAGTTTAGACCGGTTTTGAACTTATCCACTGCGGTGGATAGGTAAGGTGGATTTAGTTGGAATTGCTGAAAAAAAGGAATACAAAAGACACAAGATAGAGATAAAGAAACGAGTATCAATTGTTAAGGCAATAACAGAGAAGAAAAGTCCTTGCCAAACTAGTTGTGTCTGCAGCTTTAGAAGTCCAACTATGAAATGTTCTTTAACGTCTGTCGGATGTCATACATTGACACCCGCACACACACACACACACACATATACGCATGCTCACTCTGCGTTCCACGTGATGACTTTCTCGCCAAAATACGAGGCCTTTAAAAACTGGAAACAGCACGTGATACGGCAGTTAGGATTTCGACCCGGGACAAGACAAACATGTCTTCCTAACTCACACACATACGCGCACTAATTGCGGGTAGCAATTAGTGGCGCAAATAATTTCTATTCTCTTATTTTTCTTCTTTAATATTAACTTTCATTCCAAACAGGACTTTACAACTTTCCACTTAAAATCACAATTTCTCCAACCTTCGTCCGTAGAAATCCACCGACTGCTACTTTCGCATGTAAGTTTTCTCTCTCTACCCAACGCACACACAGACACAGAACTTTGTCTTCTGTCTGACTTTCTACATCCAGGATTTGAACTTTGAACTCTCTACTATAATCTTAACAATTGTTACAAACCTTTCTTTCAGCTACAGAAAAACTTAATACATAATATTTTGTTTCTACGAACAGACGAAGGGGAATTACTCTTTCCTTTCCACTTTCTAATGTATCATTTCTCAATTAACCTTTTTTTTAATACATTGCTTTTCCGGTTACTTTCGCCTTCTTGTTCATTCATAAATCTTGCTTCAAACCTTAACGAATGTTACGTCGAGTCGACCGTTAAAATATAAATTAGTAAGTGGACGGCCTTCATCCACTACACGTCCAAATAAAATAGTCGGCTCTTAGAATGTTCAAACGTAGCCTCAAATAAGGAGAGGAAATTTCCTACCTGTTGTTCCTTGCTAGATCATTTGAAAAAAGAGGAAGATAGAAGGATTTTTGCATTGAGCCCGCCAAAATTAGGTGTCCACTGATTGGTCAAGGAAAATCGGCTTAGCCAATCAAACAGACCCATTTAGATGAGGGGTGGGTAAGAGGAGAAATTATGTGGGAGAAGTAGTAGCAAACCCTTTTTTTATATAGGCAATATTTTGACCAGTACTTAGGCGTTCACGCTCAGGTTCCCCACGTTAAAAAAGACCTTGTGTCACATCTCTCTCAAGTGGGGGAGAAGGGTAAATATTGGAGTTGTCTCGTCACAACCCGAGACCAGTTTAAGACCAGTTATGACCTGTTTTGAACTTATCCACCGCAGTGGATAGGTAATGTTTTGACCAGTACCTGGGTGTACGCGCTCAGGTTCCCCACGTTAAAAAAGACCTTGTGTCACATCTCTCTCAAGTGGGGAAGAAGGGTAAATATTGGAGTTGGGTTGAGTCACCCCGGTCTAATACTTAGCAGTCAGACTGACGTGTATTTGTTTTCGGTTTAATATATATGTTTCACTAATTCTCGAGTTCGAGTTTTCTTCCGGACCTATTCGGGGTTCACAACACTTATGAAAGTTGACGTGTTAGCTTAGATATTCTAGAGAAAGACACAAATTCCTATGAACTAAATTTATATTCACAGGATCAATGAGTGACTTTTAAGACAAATGAGGACAAATATATGTTGGACTCTCTTGTAGTTTTAATGTATTATGATACAACAACTGAGTTCTCAGAATCAATCAGACAAACTCTTCGCACAGATTATGTATTTATAGTACTGAAGGCTTTTGCAGAATTGGCTACACTTTTTTGATAAACCTAAATATGTGCGTTGTGGTGCAGTAGATATCGACTTGGTACGAGAAATCGGAGAGCCGAGTTCAAAATCCATTTGAATTTATGGCATTCACTTACACGCAAATATTCTTGGGAATATGTCTATCCGTCTAGTGGCGATGCATAATTTATAGAACCCAATCTATCCTGCTATTTAAGTTCTGTAGCCTTGATTGGCAACCAGTCTACGACAGAAATTAAAAGACATGATCTTCTAAATGTGCATCACGTATGGCACTTAACTGACTGACTGACTACAGAGAACTGGCGAATGTAGTCTGTCTGTCACAAAATCCCTAAGCGACGGTTTTGAATTCAGGGTCTTTCTCGTACTATTTGGCCAGAACTGGAGTCAGAGGAGAAAAATGCACTCATAACTTAACCAAGAGTATTAACACATAATGGACATAGACTTGAATGGAATTAAAAGTCATCACTCTGATTTGTCAATCTGAGCTGCCTTCCATTATATTGTAGTGAACACAAAATTAAAAGCAAATCTCTTCTCTTCTTCACTTTTACAAAATTCATAATGACGTGTGAAATCCTAATTTTGTCAAATAGAAAAAGAATTGGCTCCTTACTGAAAGAAAAAAAACGAAGCCGGATTTCGCGATCAAATTAATTTTCTAACCAACGAAAGGAAGCGATTTGCAAAACTGAAAGAAAAGTTAACAAGTCTATGTTAAAAGGTATTTCGGTATAAAAAGAAAGCAAGAAAGTAGATGAGATGGAAGTAATGATATCATACACGAGCAACATGTGAGAAAAACTTCAAACACTGACCAGGAAATAAAGTTCCGAGACACATTCATTCTCCTTCTTCACGCGTGTTATTTTCCTTTAACTCTTCTTCGCCATCCTCAACATTCTCGCTGTCACCAAAGAAGACGACGGCAACAACAAAATCAGCTGACTCTTAAAACTAACGTCCGCTTAGTACAATGTCCTTTATTGCTTTACCTTTCTTTTCACTTTCTCGCCGACCATAAAAAAGGAAAGGAACACAGACTTTATTAGTAACCTGTTAATCTTTCAACATACACAAATTCTGCTACTTACGACTACAAGCTTTAGATACACTTAACTCCTTACTACTATTTCTTTTTGAACATTTAACTTCTACAAATTGATGCTATTCTGTTCTGTTAATGTTGGGACGCCCGCGCCTATTCGGCTATAATGGACTATTCCATTACTATGTAAAGTAATGGTGGCATCTATGTAGGAGAGTGTGCCGAGCCGCCGATCGAAAAGTCAGTCGTAGACTTCCGGTGACGACCCGGAAGTACCCATTGCTCATACTACGTCTTACGACGGTTGAGACGATTAACCTCTATTCTTGTGTTGGATACTAATAACCTTTGTAAATACTATTTTCACGGAATACAACAATTAACCTATTCCTGTTGTTGAGTTATTTATTCTTACTCACGACATAACAGTTAATAAAATTCTTCTTTAACATATAAACGATATACTTTTATTCTTCCACATTTCAACTTCTGATAATTCTTATGATTACGAATAATCCTAAGTTGTAAAGAGATTGGTTATGTTTGACACAAGGCCAATTTAATAAACATTCAACCATCTCCCTCCAGCGAAGAGAACACTGTTTTAGAATTCCGAGTTCACCGGCATTTACTTATTTTTGAAAAGTGCTCAATACAACAAATATTGTAGAGCATAATATAATTTAATTTCTTTTTCAATTAAAATTGATACAGTTGACAATGCGACACAGAAATTTTTATGTTTCGAAATTTTATTTCGTCATCCGGCAATGTTAGCTCTTTGTTGTGAAAATTATTTTCATTTGAATGAACACAACAATGAGCTAACATTACCTGATGACGGGGTAATATCGAAACAGAAATTTCTGTGTAGCAATGTAAACTATGTTGCTTTTAAATAAGAACAAATTTATATATATATATATATATATATATATATATATATATATATATATAAATTTGTTTTTATTTAAAAGCAATATAGTTTTACATTGCTATATATATATACTGATAAATATAACAGACAATAAATGTTTATTGTATA